>JAODAL010017511.1:0-77527 GCA_025379985.1 Phyllomedusa bahiana
GGGGTTTGGGGGGGGGGGAAAATTTGTGGGGGGGTGGGTTTTTTGAAATGGTTTAAATGAGGTACAGGATGTCCTCTTTTATTGGTTACAGCACCCAAAGTAGCTTTTTATTTTTTTCTTATACATGAGCCACATCCTTTTTTAATTTTTTTATCATCATATCATAATTAATTTTTAATAACTTTTTTTAGCTTATTCTAATAAAGCAGTTAATTTTACATTTTAAAACATATTTCTATTTTAAACATAATTTTGGCATAGCTTTTTAGCCCATTTATTGTTATTTTAAACTCTTTTCCCAGTTTACACTGCTCTCGGATTAGATTCACAAAAATAAAAACATGTCGTTTTTTTTTTTTTTTTTTTTTTTGTTTTTTTTTTTTTGTTTGTTGTTTGCAATTCCCATGTTTTTTTGTGAAGGGAAAACTGTGTTTATGTGAGTAGCCTCACTTTCAGAAGTGAGGGTTTTTAAAACCCAATCGCTTTGTCTTTGCAAATTGTCTGATGAAGCAGGTTTGAACCTGCGAAACGCGTAACCCAGTCTTGCTATGCACTTTAAATAAACAATATTTTAAATTTCTTTAGGGTAGTTTAAGCACTTTATCCCGTGTCTGGGCGCTCTAGCCCTTGTAGCTATTCCCATTTTCCCAGTTAGTAGTCTTGCCCGTAGAACGGCATTGATTCTATCTGGAACTCCTTCCTATCGTACTCTTTGGCGTCCCACGTGGATCCAACAGCGGGAATCGGGCTTTTTGGAGCAGCTGCTGTTCCCCACCGGGAAAAAATTACTTCCACGCTATCCCACGAGCTGTACCGTATAAGTACAGCAGAACAAGGTGAGAAGGTACTATTCAGCTCATCTTGTTTTTGTACCAGGACTCGTCTGCGCTTTTCTCTTTCTTGCAGCTCCATTTACTCCACTTGGATCCAAGAGGAAAAACATTGCTAACCCTAGGTTACTGACACATGTTGTTAGTATGGCTGCTATGCGGCTAGTATTGGGTTGCCTTTCCCGGGACGGTCATAGCGTTGGGTGGGAGGCCGTCCCCACGTTCCAGGGCAGGTTTTGGGCCAGTCCCGGGAGGCCTATAAAAGGCTGCCTACTCCAGGTGATCGGGGGGCATGGTCTGCTATGGCAAGTGGAGCAGCAGTGGAGCCAAGGTGAAGGGCTCTTGCCCCCAGAGGCTTAGGAGAAGCCGGGACCAGTAAGAGACTGGCAAGCAAACGCGGTTGTGGTGCTGTGCAGTAGGAACAGAGCCCTGGTAGTTGAGGGCTAAACGAGTATAAGTTTAGTTAGTGGCCAGACGGCCTGAGGTTTATTTTGTGTTGTTTTCCGGTGTACTACTGTGCCTTTTTCTGTGCCTGAATAAAGCTGGCTGAAGCCAGATTTAAAGAAGCCTAGTGTCGGTGTGCCATCCGTTTACAAAGACGGCGACCCAGTGAGCAGAACCCCCCCAGGACGGCCAGGAGGGCGTCCAAATGTGAGTGGACTGTTACTTTATGGTGGGGGATGCGGGCATAATTGGCACAACCGAAGTGGTGAAGTGCTGGCACGAAGTGGTGCATTAAGAGACTTTTTACTGCGGCTTTAAAAAAAAAAAAAAAAAAAAAAATTTTTTTTGCCATGGAGGACCTTGCTCGCCCAGTTAGTGCAGATGATGCCCAGCAGCAGGAGATGAGAAACTGTGGGCACAGCGCATGACCCAGCAGCTCGATGATAATAGAAAACCCGGGCAGAGCTTGAAGCGGACCAGAGAGAGACATTTAAGGCTCCAGGCACAGCTGAAGACTGGCAGGAGAGGTTTGTGCACAGATGAAGTCTGCAAGGAGGGGCTTGAGGGCCCGAAGTACGGTGCAGGGGGCGATGTGGAGATTGGCCGCAGGGAAGATGTGGAGGTCTTCCTTGCAGTTTTTTGAGCAAGTAGCGCCCCAGCGAGAGGCTACCCACAAAAGCAGTGGGCTGATGTCCTGGCGCCCTATCTGACCAGCAAACCCCAGAGGGTGTACTGCCGAAATGTCTGTGCAAGACACCAGAGACTACCAAACTAAAGGCGCAGATTCTGACAAGTCTTGGGTTAACAAGGACTGTGTGTATGCAGAAGGATGCAAAGCCAGAAGTGGGGAAAGCCGTTGCTACGGGCAACCAACCTGACGACTGCATGAGGGCATGTCCTGTGACCGGGAGGCCTTGTAGTTCAGAAAAGCGTTTGTTCACGTCCGGAGAGCCGAGATTGCAGAGGGACCGGCTTTGCTGCCGTTGCTACGGGCAACCACATTCGTCAGCAGGAGCCTGCTACCACCGTCCAGCAGAGGGAGCCGTGTTGGAGGTGCCATAGAGCAGCAGAATGTGCTCCTGACTGCCCTCTCAGGAGGAGGCCAGAGAGGTTGCAGCCCCAAGCCCTGGAGTCACAGGTGTCTGGAGCCCCACCCATTGCTGGTATGAACAGTCAGCAGGAGAGGTCCAGACTGAGCCAGACATCACACCGGTAAGACTGTTTCCTGTTATGTATGAAAGGGGTTTATTAAGACTTTCTATAAAGTCCAGATGTGTTTGGTCCCCAGGGTGGGAAAAATGGAGGCCCAGACACACTGTCAGGCCTTGAGAAGAGTCCTGAGGGTGATGAGACGGTGAAAAATGGACTTGTAAAGTCTGATGGACTCAGTATGGTACCGGCGGGGGTGGGGAGTGGCCCATTCCAATGTTGCTTCCTGTGGTATAAATGCTGTGTCTATTACAGACGGTACTAATGGGTTAAATGTATATGTAACCAACAGCTATGTCACACAGCATGGGCAGGGGGATGTTAGCTGTATCACACAGCTAGATAGCTCCAGTTACTACTGTGTGTGTGAAAGCAATTAGAGGTGCTGCAGCTACTGCAGTAATGAAGAGCAGCTTAGGTCTGCCCCTGGAGGTCATTGCTGTGTGTGATGAAATGCAATGTGTGAACAGGCTGCTATAGAATCTGAGGCAGGGCAGAAAGGGGATTAGCTCTAGTGTGCCCCTAGAGGTCTAAGGGAGAGCGCCAAGTAGCACAGGTGATGTGTGTCCTGTGAGGTATAGCCAGCAGTTATGTTCTGCTCTTGTTGGTCACAGTGAGATGTTTGCATATTCTGATGGGAACTCTGCAAGTGTGTGGCCTGAAAGAGAAACGGCCTCCCATGAAGGTGATTGCTCTGGTGCGATGTATGAGGGCTCTACTACCATGTATGAGGAGACTATGAGTGATGAAAATACGTTTGAAAAAAAAATGTGTGCCAAGGCAGATTCTGTGTGCAGTCCCGATCAGTGTATTACAGAGAAGTTTATCTGTGATGAAAATCCATATTGTGCCCTGCAGGGATGGAAGAGAAAGATTGTGCTGATACCTGTAGTGCAGCTGGGGTAACGTGCTCCAATGGTTGCTGTATTTTCAGTAGCTTTACTGCAGTGCTCATAAGGATTGCAGTGGGTGGTAGTGAGCTGCTAGATCTAGGAAAAAGGGGTTTGCTCAGGCACCAGTGAAGGGGGAGATGAGAGTATTTGAATCCTCAGAGGGTAAAGAGGTGTCTGGTTCTGGGGCAACTGATAAACTTTTCCCAGAGCTTATGGAGGAAAATATTAGCCGTATCACAGAGGTGTTATGTCCGGTGATATGTGGAGACCTACAAGTGGGGGCCATTTCCAGTCAGACGTCTGCTACACTTACTGGTGTTAAGAATGTGAATGAGTTACTTAATGTGAACACAGCCAGTTTGGGGTTTGAGTGGGAGAACCATAAGGAGGTTAGCCGGGCTGTATGATTGGTGTCCTGTTTGTAAATAGGTCTGCCGTGTGACTCATGCGAATTGATGAGTGCAAGTTATAGAAGTCTCCCTGATAGAGGTTGAGTATTCTCCCCTTTGAGACGGTTACGGGGATGTGCAGGAAACATCTCCACACGTTGCTGCAGAGGGTTGCTGCTAGACAGAGCTGGTAAATGGAGGTGTGAAAGGGGAATGTGTCCCCCTGGCACTAGTGAAATGCCAGGTAATGGTGGCAGTGGGGAACCCCTGCACTTACTAGCAGGGATGTTATGGGGGCCACAGTGGATCCCAGTCCAAAGGAAGTGAGGTGGTCACTAAGAATGCCAGATGTCAGCTAGTAACCCAGAGGGCGGAGCTTCAGGGTCCCAAGAAATTAGGGAATGTAGCTGACCTAAGGAGCATGAAATGGTCAGTGAGGACCGCAGACCCTTTTGTTGAAGAGAGGTTTTGTTTCCCCATTTGTCCTGCGGACAAAGAAGTAGCAGCTTTGGGCTCAGGTGCGCCCCAAGTGGCCATGGTGGATAGTGAAGCACAACTTTATGCCAATGACATCTGCCAGATATTGGAAAGGTTCAGTCTGTCTCAGCATTATTACATGGAAGAGTTAAAGTTGCAGTAATGTGCACAATGGTAAAAAGTGAGGACGGCGGAATAACTCAAAGTTCTGGAGTCTCAATGCCAAATATGAATATGTCACAAGTTCTTCAATTTAGCATGTGCTATTTAGTATATTTATTTATTAGGAGGGGATTTTGCCCTCCTAAGGTACCAAGGTCTACCACTTAAAGAAAAATCCTTTCCCTACTTTTTGTCTTGTTTGTTTTCTCCTCCCTGACTTCCAAGAGGCATATTTTTTTTATTTTTCCATCTACATACTTGTATGAGGACTTGTTTTTAGGAAAAAAGTAAATTTTAATTGTGCCATTGACTCTACCATGTAATGTACTGGAAAACTGAATGTAATTCTAATTGGGGTGAATTGTGAAAAAAACATACTTGTGCTAATTTGCTAGGGTTTAGTTTTCATGCTGTTCACCCTTTGGTATAAATGATGTGCTACTTGTATTCTGCAGGTCAGCACAATTCCAGTGATACCAAACATGTAGGGTTTTCGTTACGTTATTGTTATAACAATAATAAAAAAAATAAAAGCATTCTCTATTTTTATAACTTTGCGTTGGAAAGCTATTTTCTGCGACCGTTAACTTTTGTTTTTGCTCTATGGACCTGAGTGAGGGCTCATTTTTGTGTTTGTATTGGTACCATCATATGCAACTTTTTGATCACTTTTTATCCATTTATTGGGGAAGTGAAATAACCAAAACCCACAATTTTGCCCATTGTAATTTTTTTTTCTTCCATGTTATTCAGCATGCAGGATGAATGATGTCAGTTTTTAATAGGGCAGACTGTTAGGGCTTGTCCCCATGGCACGGGTTTGCGGACAGTTTTTCAGATAGTTTTCGGTTTTGAAAACCTACTGAAAAACCGGCCGCAAACTTTTCATTGGAAAACCCGCAGCACGGGTCCCCACTGCACCTGTTTTCTGCCCGGCAATTTTTCAGACCACCGGCGGTCTGAAAAACATAGAACATGTTCATTCTTCCATTTTTTTCGGGGGGAATTGAAAATGTTTACGGGAAGGAGGGGGGGCTTTTTTCCCCCTAATCGCGGAAAAATTAGGGGGTCTCGTTGGTTGTAAAGCAATAAAGTGGTTTTAGACCCAACATTTTTTATACATGTCCCCATGTTCAAATTTTTATTTTTATTTTTTTTTATATGCAAAATGGTAAAAAGGGAGTGACTTGAACTTTCAATACTTTTTATTTTTTATTTGCCTGTAGCCCTCCTAAGGTACTTGACCACTTAGCGGCTGATCACTTCTACACCCTTCTCCATTATTCCATTGAGTTTTGGTGCACCAAAATGGGCCCTTTTATTATTCCTGGCCAAAGCAGGAAGTAAGAGATATACTAACATGGTGGCTCTGGAAGCCTTCATTAGGTTTCCAGCTGCCATGGCAACTGTGTGTCTCCCTGCAATCTTGTCGCAAAGGGTTAGGGTGGCAATTGGAGGAGGAATGGTGCGCAGAATCATTCCTCATTCATTTCAACACAGTGATTGCCACGACATATAAAAGGTCAAACAGCAGGGATTGGAGCCGGCTCTAATCCCTGTTAGCGGCGGGTGTGAGCTGTAATTAATAGCCAGCACATGCTGAGCATGGAGCTGAATACTCCCTTAGCAGCATTATGACATACCTGTTTGTTAAATGTCAGTAAGAGGTTAAATGGGCACTCCTTTGTCAGAACTCTATGTGGTATCAATAGAAAATGAAGTTCTATATGTACCGTCCCCTCTCCATTCTACAGATGTGGCACAGACAAGAACAGGTGTTAAGGGGGATCCTATTCTCAAGATAGGTAGGTCCCATTCTTCCAGAGGTGGGTCCCAAACTCTGAAACATATATGGGATTTCTTATCAATATACCATATGCCCCTCTAAGACTGGTCTGACTCTTCAGCAGAGGATGGTCTCTGTTTTTTGTACCGTACAGTGCACGTAGTTTGATTTTCCATTTTTTTGATAGGTCTTGTCAACCGTCCAATCATATTAGGATATAAATTGACATAAATCACAAATGGACGTTCCCTTCAGTATAGCTACTTCCAGCTCAGCCTGCCCCAGCAGAGCCATAGAAGCCTTCAACCTTTGCTGTCACGTCGATCACCGGGCTACATTCATGTTGATTTGGCAAAGGACACAAATGATAATGTTGCTTTGCTTAAGTCGGCAGTAGATTAACAATCAGTTAGAGAGCATTGAAGAACCCTATCTCTTTTGTAATGGATGTACCAGCCATCTACCAGTGATAAAAATAGCCATTAACAGCTTTAGTGATTTTTCTCTATTATCTCTCTCTCACAAGGCTGATCTTAATAGTGATTTACACAGTTCCAGCATTTAGACAGTTAAACAATTTAAGAAGCTCGGCTTTGATGGATATTTATAGAGTATGTCTTTCATTGCTTAAGAACTAAATGCTCCACTCAAATTCTTGGAACTCGAAAGATTGATTTTGTTTGCCTTTTGATTAAGAGAACAGGATTTGGACATGAAAATCCAATTAGATGATTGTAGAGGAAGAGGATGCTGCCTCCAGCAGAATACAAATCTCTTCCAAGCGCCCGGCTCTGAAATCTGGGCCACATATCCACCATTTACAATTAGTAATGAAACAGATGCTCCTTTTTTTAATTTTTTATCACTTAACTGATTATTCTAAGTAGGACAGAAGTCTGTGTCTTGGATTTTTGATGCATAATTGTTTAATGCATTGGCTGCCTAGTTATAGAGTGGTTTTTCTATCTAGGTATGAGTCTCTGGAATCATTCACATCAAATTTATTACAACAATATAACCCCTTAACTTACAATGCCCCATCAGATTGTCTAGTAAAAATCAAGATGGTTCCCATTTAAGGATTGTTTTATCTTCCCTCTAATAGGATGGTGAGAGTGCTAGTACCTCTCACAGTATGTTTTACAAAATTTGGGAAAACCTTATGTTGGAGATTAGAGGAAAACTAATGCAATGTATATTTATAGCTTTATAATAATAAGTATTTATACAAATGGGCAGGATGTCTTCTTCTGTTTCTCCTACATTCTTCCCACCATGTTGTTTGACTAAGTGATAAACTGCAGCTACGTCTCCCCCTTTCCCTCTTTACATAGTTACATAGCTTGTAAGGCTCAAAAAAAGACATTTCATCCATCCAGTTAAGCCTGTTGAGCTACAGTGTTGATCCAGAGGAAGGCAAAAAAAAACAATGAGGTAGAGGCCAAAAATTCCATCCCGACTCCAATCTGGCAATCGGAATAAATCCATTATAACTTGTTATATTATTACACTCCAGAAATGTATCCAGACCATTTTTTTAATTCTGTTAGTGAATTCACCATGACAAGTTTCTCTGGCAGAAAGCTTTACAGTCTCACTGCTGTTACAGTAAAGAATCCCTTTCTATGTTTATGCAGAAACTTTCTTTCCCCTAGGCGTAGAGAATGCTCCTTTGTTCTAGATACAGTCCTGTGTATCAAAAGATCTTGGGAGAGATCTGTATATTGACCTTTAATATATTTAAACATATTATGTCCCCCTGAAGCTAAACTAAATAACCCTAATCTTGATAATCTTTCTGTGTACTGTAGTCCACCCAGTTCTTTTATTATTTTTGTTGCCCACCTTTGAACTTGTTCAAGCTCTACAATATCTTTCCTGTGAACTAGTGCACAAAACTGTACACAATATTCCATGTGTGGTCTAACCAGTGACTTATATAATGGGAGAATAATGTTCTCATCATGTGCATCTATGCTCCTTCTAATACACACCATGATCCTATTTGCCTTAGCAGCTGCTGCCTGACATTGGCTGCTACAATTAAGTTTACTGTCCACTAGGATTTCCAAGTCCTTCTCCACGTCACGTTTTTCAGTTTAACAAGTAATTATGGAATTAATTTTTCCTTCCCATGCACATAACCTTGCATTTATCTGTGTTAAACCTCATCTGCCATCTTATCCAGATCCCTTTGTAATAAAACATTATCTTCTATTGTGTTGATTGCTTTACAGAGCTTAGCATCATCTGCAGAGATTGATATTTTACTGTGTAATCCTTCTGTAAGGTCATTAATGATTACATTTAAGAGAATAGGGCCCTACTAACTCCTGTGGTACCCACTAATAACAGGGATCCAGTCAGAGTATGTAACATTAATCACCACCCTTTGTTTTCTATCACTGAGCTGGCCACCTACCCACTTCCACACATTTTCCCTCAGTCCAAGCATTCTCATTTTACTTACTTACCAACCTTTTATGTGGCACCGTATCAAATGTTTTAGAAAAATCTAGATATATAACATCCAGTGCCTCACCCCGATCCAGTCTAGAACTAACCTCCTTTTAGAAGCTGATGAGATTAGTTTGACATGACTGATCTTTAATAAATCCATGCGGGAATGGCGTTATACATTTATAATCAGTGAGATACTCCAGTATAGAATCTCTTAGAAAACCTTCAAACAATTTACCGACAACAGAGGTTAAACTTACCAGCCTATAGTATCCAGGCTCACTTTTTGACCCATTTTTTACTATTGGCACCACTTTTGCTATGCGCCAATCCTTTGGGACATACCCTATTACTATACAGTCCATACATAGTGTAAGCACTCGCTTAGTGCTTGGACGCCATTTTGGACCGTCCTGGGGGTTACTTTAACTCCGGGATCGCCGCTTCTGTAGGCGGAATGTCACACGGACTCCGGCTTCTTTCTGGCGTCAGCCTGTTTTATTCATGCACAGGAAAACATAACAACACATGATATAAATCAAACCCTAGGCCGTCTGGCCACTAACTAACTGATGACCTAGACCCTGTCGATCGGTAGTCTGGACCTAGCGTCCAGCATCAAACAACCAGTACTCTCCAGTACTGTCTCGGCTTCCCTCAAGCCTCCGGGACCAGAACCTCTCTCCAGCTCTGTTGCTCCACTCTCTTGTGGCAGACCACGCCCCCCGATCACCTAGAGAGACAGGCTTTTTATAGGCCTGGTGAATCCTGGAACCGAACCTGGCCTGGAACGGGGGGACGGCCTCCCACCCAACGCTGTGACCGTCCTGGGAAAGGCAACCCATCAAAAGCCGCATAGCAGCCATACTAGTTACACATGTCAGTAACCTATGGTTACTGATGCCAAATGGTTGCCTTCCCCCACCGAAACCAGGTTTTCGGTGGCACGTCGGTAGCAGATCTCCTGCTGTACACCACCTAGTGGCATAATCCTGCGACCGTCTGAGGTCGGTAGGCCACAATAGTAAGAATAGGTGCCAGTCTATCACATTACTTAATTCCTGTAGGGCGTGTGTTCCATCAGGACATGGAGATTTGTCTATTTTAGTGTTCTTAAGGCAGAGCTGCTCTTCTTACTGGGTTAAACCAGAAACATTTAAGGTGGAGTTTGCCTCATCCCTCTGCTCATCAACAGGAAGTAATTTTTCTTGGTAATACTGTGGAGAAAAAAATGTTTAATAGATTTGTTTTCTCTTCATTGCACTCTACAATACCTCCATCACTACTTCTCAAAGGGTCAACATTTTCATGTTTTAATCATTTTACTATCTATAAAGTTAAAAAATATTTTTCGGTTAGTTTTACTCTCTATGGCAATCTGCCTTTCTGTCTCCAGCTTTGCTGCCTTTATTATTTTACATATTTTTTCCCCACAGATTTTTAGTACCTCTTCACTGCCCTTCTGTTCAAGTAGCTTAAATGCTTTCTTTTTGTTTTTTACTGCATCCTTTACATCTCTGCTGGTCCACATAGTTTTTTTTCCTGTTTCTAATAACATTATTTCCATAAGGTCTGTACCCTCTCATAGTGGGCGCTTAGGATGTTTTTAAATATCTCCCATTTATTATCTGTTCTGTTATTTTTAAACACCTTGTTCTAGTCAATATGGTTTAGGGCCTCTATAATCAGATTAAATTTAATATTTTTGTGGCTCCTTGACAAAACACTCTATTGAAGGATAAATAGAAATGTATTATGTTGTGGTCACTATTTCCTAGGTACCCCGACAACCAGAATCTTTGTTACTCTGTCAGGTGTATTAGACAATATTAAGTCTAGAAGGGCCTTTCCTCTACTCAGCTCCTGCACCAGTTCGGAAAGGTAACTATCTTTAGTTATTGACAAAAACCTGTTTCGTTTATGAGAGCCACAGATTTCAGTTTACCTATTAATATCTGGGTAGTTGAAGTCGCCCATATTAACAACCTCATTGTGATAAGCTGCCTCATCTATTTGCCTGAGGAGTACATCTTCTATGAGTTCTGTTATATGTGGGGACCTGTAACAGACCTCTAAGGGGCCGTTCACACGGCTTATTTCGGCGCGGATTGGCGCCGTAATGCGTGCCGGATTTGCGCTGCAGTACGGCGCCAATCCGTCGCAGTAATTACGGTAATCCACCGTTCTCATAGAGAACAGTGGATTCCGTCACTTCTCCCCGCTCGGCGAATCCGAAACTGACATGCACATTATCCAGGCGCAATACGCGCCGTGGATAATGGAAGTCTATGGGGCCGGCGGGCCGCACCCCCGCCCCCTCCCGCCCCCGCCCCTTATTCAAGCCGGAATTGCGAGCCCAATCCGGCTCGCAATTCCGTCTTAAATAAGCCATGTGAACACGGCCTAATAGAATTTTATTATTGCTATTACCCCCAATGATATCTACCCATAATGACTCCAAATGTTCATTTGCTGTGCTTATATCTTCCTTTAGTCTTGGCTTCAGAAAGGATTTTGCATAGAAACATACACCTCCCCCTTCTGTTTTTTAGGATCTCTTCTAAATTATCTGTAACCCTGTAGATTAACCGCCCAGTCATAGGTCTAATCCAGCCGTGTCTCAGTTATAAACTGTATGTCATATTTTTTCAGCAATAAATAATTCTATTTCATTAATTTTGTTGATGAGACTCCTGGAATTGGTCAGCATGCAATTTACAGTCTTAATTTTCATTCTGTTCTTATTAACTATTACTAAACCCCTCCTCCACTCCAACCCCTGATTTATAACTCATTCCCAGTTCTCTATCTTCACTATCTTGCACACTATATTTGTAGTTGCCTTCCCCTCCAGTCCCTAGTTTAAATATTCTTCCAACTTTCTGGACATTTTTTTCCCCCAATACAGCTGCAACCTTCCCATTTAGGTGCAGCCTGTCCCTAGTATAGAGTCTGTAGCCAAGACAGAAGTCAGCTCAGTTCTCCAAAAACCCAAAGCCCTCTTTCCTACATTAATTTTTGAGCCACTTATTCACCTCTCTAATCTCCCGCTGCCTCTCTGGTGTGGCCCATGGTACAGGTAATATTTCTGAAAATACTACCTTGGAGGTCCTTGCCTTCAGCGTTTGGTCTAAGTTCTTGAAATAGTTTTTAATGACACTCCACCTACCTCTAACTTTGTCATTGGTGCCAATGAGGACCATAACAGCTGGATTCTTACCAGCACCATCCAGCAATCTGTCAACCCGATCCACGATCTGTCGAGCCCCAGGTAAAAAACAACATACTGTTTTATGATTCAGATATTTGTGACAGATTGCCCTGTCTGTGCCCCTAGTAATGGAGTCCTCAACTACAAACATCTGTCTAGCCTGCCCTGATCTCATGTTCCCCATCTTACTGGAGCAGACAGGGGTAGTGTATTGCTGCAGCAATGCTATTTCTGAACTGACATCCCCCCCATCCACCAATCTTGCAAATTTGTTGGGGTGTGCTAGATCAAGACTAGCCTTCTTGACACTTTTCCCTCTACCCTTCTTTCTGACTGTTACCCAGATGGGTGTTACCAGTTGAGGGTGTGTCCCGGCACAGTTTGACAATGTCCTATCAGTGCTAAAGGAGTGAGTGTGTGCAGGGACACATCATTCTTAATACTGAAATGGTAATGCCCATTTGATTGATTCAGTAATACATTTCTAGGAGAAAGAACAGGGGAACAGCACAACACAGAATTATAAGAGGAGATGCTACAGAATTGTTATTTAATTGGGAATACAAAGATTTACTAAAACAGACTACAGGCAGTCCCAGGGTTACGAATGGGATAGGGACTGTAGGTTTGTTCTTAAGTTGAATTTGTATGTAAGTCGGAAAAGGTATATTTATGAAATGTAGCTCCAGCACAAAAGTTTATTTTTTACTTTTGGATAGTGCAGGGAAGGGTTTTTACATTTAATTTGCTGTCTGTGCCACTCCAAAGAAGATTTCATCTCATTTTCACCTCATGTGCTGGTCTGGCGTGCTGGAACTTGTCGTTCCATAGCTACTATCTGTTGTGGAACATGGAACTACATGTGCCAGCATGCCCCACAAGTCTCCATTTGCAAATAGGGGACAGATGTAAGTCGGAACAGTGTAAGTTGGGGACTGCCTGTATACTGAAATACAAGAGAAAAAACTTTATATAGATGTAGTAGAGCTGAATGTGCTATTTTATGTTTTATTTACATGCATTATGACAACTCAGTTTGAAATAATCCCTAGATATTGTGACACTTGGCATTGTGGGAACTGCAGGATCAGCATTACTTTATATGTTGTGTTTTCTTCGCCGTGATCATGTCTTTGTTTACTGACAGTACAGTCAGTGCCAGAACTGAGTTATTCAGTGTAACTTGAAGCTGCTTATATCAGTGAGCGATGCAAAGTGATCCCTAGCAGCACTGCTTACTGATGATCATGACACTGATAACAGCACCCACATTGTATCTGGATGACACCCAAGTAGAAGTGTAAGAGAATGGGAGTTCGGGAAGGAATACGTTTCTGCAAGCAAAAGGAGCAAGACCAATTTTAAGAGTTTCACGACCATTATAGATCAACGACGTTTTATTTTCTGGATCAGATTGGACAATTATTAGGGTTATGATGCATTCTTTTCTATATTTGGCGCATGCACAGAAAGGCTGCAGGCGCATGCGCTGAATGTTTCCATAGGCTCCTATTTATCTGGTGTATTCCAAAACAGTCTTCTTCCAATGTGAACCTGTAATCAACGGATGTGGTGCAGAACGAACAGAGTCTAAGATCTCTGGGAAAAAAGACAAAAGTAACAATTATGGACTAGTGTAAGCCGGCTTTTACAGATGTAGCAGAGCTGGACCTATATCCATGTGACACCATACAGCCCAGATATAGTGTTGCACTTCGGATCCAGGTTGGTGTCAAATTCAAAAACATAAACAAGAAATGCCAGCTCATCACTACACACGTAATATGAAGATTGCACAGAAGACTTTTCGGGTAAGTGTCCTGTCAAACACTCAAAAATGTGAATCCAGCAATCTTGCTCACAGAAATTGTATAAAAGCATCCATTTATTTGAATACTATTAAAAATCATTACAAGTTGTCGGCAAGGATCAAAATACTGACGCATTTCAAACAATGAGTTCTAAATCATAGCATAATTTTTAAAGTGAAAAATGACACATTACATAGTAATCAAAACCAATAAATGGCTCATCCCCACGGCAGAGGACAAATACCGGCCGGGGACTGCTGCTGGATTTTCCTTAGTGGCCCGGTGTGTTCGTTTGTGGCCAGTTTTTCAGACTGTCTGCAAAACCGCAAACCGTCTGAAAAACCGCCTGCAAACCAGTGGCGTGGGGACATGGCCAAACAAAGGTGCCCTCTGTCAATTGGCTGCAGCGCGCAGGAAAAGTCCAAATGTGCACGGCAATACACGTCAACAGAAAGTGCTGTCCAGGTCTCCAGATAATGGAGGGGCAGCACAAAGGTTTGACTAGGCGTACATCATACAAGACCATCTCTGTCCATAGGAGAAGCGAGAATTTGTCCCCCAAGGCCTCGTTCACATGGCTTATTTGGGCGCAGATTGGAGCCGTACTGCGCGCCGTATTTGTGCTGCAATACGGCTCCAATCCGTCTCAGTCATTACGGTAATCCACAGTTCTCATAGAGAACTATGGATCCGTCTCTCCTCCCATCTCGGCGAATCCGCCGCGGGGGGAGAAAGTGACATGTCAATTATTTACGGCGTGTACGCGCCATAGATAATGATAGTCTATGGGGCCGGCGAGCTGCCAGCCCCCCGCCCCGTCCCCGCAATTACGCCGGCAATAAGCCGTGTGAACCAGGCCTAAGCAGCAAGTGTATTCACGACAACTAAGGGGATGCCCCCATGGATTATCCGAACGGTATTACCTCTGTTTTGCAGCCATACACACGGCTGCAGGGGGGCAGCTTTTCTAAGCTGTCTGTGGAGAAAAGCCCCCCCCCCCCCCTTCACATTGACATCTTCATATTCTGCCCGTAAACCTAGCAGAAGAATGAACATGTTCAATGTTTTTCGGACCGGTTTAAAAAAAACGTCTGGTGGAAAATCCGTGCAGTTGGGACAGCTGCACTGATTTTCCATTAAGGTCCATTCTAAAGTTTGACAGACGGTTTACAGACGGCTTTCAAAACCAAAAACTGTCTGTAAAACCGCCTGAAAAACCACATACCCTAAAAGCCAGGGATGCCCGTGAGCTCTGGAAGAAATGTCCAGTCCTTACAACTGAGCGGAAGATATGATCGAATATGAGCACATCTATAGAGATGCCCGAACAAGCATAAAAAGTGTTCAAAACGCATCAGTGATTTGATCCTTGCCGATAGTTTGTCAAGACTTTTATTATTATTATTATTAAAATAAATGATTTTTTTTTTACAATTTTTTTTAACAAGATTCCCGAATTAAAGTTTTCGAATGAAGTCAAATTCAATATAAGTGACATCAGACATGACGATGGACATGACACCATGTGCCACATGTATGAAACTGTTTAGGTCTAAAACTCAAACCTACGGGCAAAAAAGTGAGTTTTAGACCTAAACAGGTTCATACATGTGGCCCCATGTGCGTAAGCAACTTGTGGCCTGGAGTGATGTGGGACCTGGAGAAATTTAGGGTTGGGGTTGATTTTTGACAAACATTGTTCCCGACTCCATATTGACCTAGAAAACCTCAATTGAGAAGCTGTCATAGCTTTGACAAAAGTAGCATGAAAATATGAGTCTACGTTATTGCATTTCTCCATAGGATTACAGTGGTTTCTTAATATTTTCACTATATAATGGTCTTTTCTGGGCTACTGCAATTACAAACAGTATTTAATATGCAATGCCTCAATCTGAAGTCAAATCCAGATCATCGGTATGGACACTTCAGCAGTAAAACCCCTGTATTACTGCGGTGCCTATATACATGGGAGACGCTGCAACTCTGAATGCCCAAGAACGGTGGAAAGTGATCCTTAAAAATGTCTTATCTCAAACACAAGAACGTAAATCACCCAGCAGCTTATTCTGATTTTTTATATACCAGGACTTGATTTATCTTATTCCTTTTTTAATCATTGTTTTTTCTTATTTTTGGCATTTTAGAATCAACTACTAGTTTTACATAGAGTTACTGTATGGTCTCACATTACAGCACTTTTATCTTACAATGGGCATCCCAGCAACCAGATACTATTGTAGGTTGAAGGATGACTGTATAGGAAATGTTTGGGCTGATCTCTGTGATATATAGGGTTATATGATAGAGGAGAGGAGCTGAGCTCTGTGATATATAGAGTTATAGGATAGAGGAGAGAAGCTGATCTCTGTGATATATGGGGTTATATGATAGAGGAGAGAAGCTGAGCTCCATGTTATATAGGGTTATATGATAGAGGAGAGAAGCTGAGCTCTGTGATATATAGGGTTATATGATAGAGGAGAGAAGCTGAGCTCCATGTTATATAGGGTTATAGGATAGAGGGGAGAAGCTGAGCTCTGTGATATATAGGGTTATATGATAGAGGAGAGAAGCTGAGCTCTGTGATATACAGTATATAGGGTTATATGATAGAGGAGAGAAGCTGAGCTCTGTGATATATAGGGTTATATGATAGAGGAGAGGAGCTGAGCTCTGTGATATATAATGTTATATGATAGAGGAGAGAAGCTGAGCTCTGTGATATATAGGGTTATATGATAACCGGAGAGAAGCTGAGATCTGTGATATATAGGGTATATGATAGAGGAGAGAAGCTGAGCTCTGTGATATATAGGGTTATATGATAGAGGAGAGAAGCTGAGCTCTGTGATATATAGGGTTATATGATAGAGGAGAGAAGCTGAGCTCTGTGATATATAGGGTTATATGATAGAGGAGAGAAGCTGAGCTCTGTGATATATAGGGTTATATGATAGAGGAGAGAGCTGAGCTCTGTGATATATAGGGTTATATAATATAGGAGATAAGCGGAGCTCTGTGATATATAGAGTTATATGATAGAGGAGAGAAGCTGAGCTTGGTGATATATAGGGTTATATAATAAAAGGAGAGAAGCTGAGCTCTGTGATATATAGGGTTATATGATAGAGGAGAGAAGCTGAGGTCTGTGATATACAGGGTTATATGACAAAGGGGAGAAGCTGAGCTCTATGATATATAAGGCAGAGGGGAGAAGCTGAGCTCTATGACATATAGGGTTATATGATTTGGAGCAGGATTTTTGAGTAAGAAGCAGAGAAAATTCAGATAGGACTCCTTAATAGGGATGTTCTCCCCATGCTGTTTCACAGAGCCTGCTCTTTGCAGCCAGCCTCAGACTCACACTTCCTGTTCAGGCTATGGATTGTTCTACAGCAGTGATTGGCTTATCAGGTCTGCTGACAGGGCTGCTGGAGCAATGAGTGCAGAGAGAGATGGCCGGTAACTTAAGGAAGCTTGTGTACATAAGCAAGAGATAAAATCTGCTCTATCTTCTAAACAAGACAAAATCAGAACAGCAATGTACTGCATTAACCCAGCTGGACACCCTCTTCTCATTGTGTATTAAAACTATAATTTGACCTATGCAGTTCTGGCTTCGATGAACAGGGGGAAGTTTTCTATGACGCCACAATGTTAATATAGAATTAGCACATAATAGTATTAAGCTCCTCTTTGAAGCAGCTGTCTGTTCTGGCTCTATACCTTTCTATAGTGAACCTAATAGAGAACATTGAACGTTTTACTATATAGAAGATTTTTTCTAATTCTGTTTAAAATTGCATTTATTAAATTCCCAGCAACGATTCTCTATGACCAATATAAAATAATGTTGTTTTTTTTTCTTTTTTTGCAGCAATGTAATTGAAGAGCACATACAATAGACAGTCACTTGTTTTGATCCAAAACCCAATTCCTTCTTTGGTCAAGGATCTTGAACTATCATATGCATGTTCTAATGCTTAGCTGAATGCAGTAAAACTTTTCAATTCTTGTCCATCAGCCTTTATGACATCCTTCTGAAAAGTAATGAGTACTGCATAGATTCATTCTGGTGCTTCCTTACCATCTCAGTGGTTTTATGGTGCTGAATCCATATACTTTGACAGTATGAAGTCATTTCCCTGAAAAACTATTTTCAGATCTCATTTACATAATGGGCTGTTGAAGGAATGTGCTTGTTTTATGAAAGGGACATTTGGGGATTGTCACAAGCTCTGAATCCTGTAAAAATACAAGTGACTATCATAAAAGCATTATAATGTTAAGCCATCACATGAGGAATACTGGAAGACAAGGGAGCAGTGACACAGGTAACTCCACATGTCCTAGTCTGGACCCAAGATATATTAGTGTGAGGTACCAGTTGTATGGAAAGGCACACATATATATATAGGCAGTTGTATGGTGCTGCCACTAGGTGGCACACAGCAGGTGTCCTGCTAGCAACGTGCCACCGAGGGCCTGGTCTCGGTGGGGGAAGCCAGTGGTTGTTGGTCAGCAACACTAGATGGCTGACACCTGTACGTAGTAGGCTGGCTTTTCCTGGAACAGCTGCAGATGGGTGGATGGCTGTTCCCACGTTTCAAGTTCCCACATTCCAGGCTAGGTTTTAGGCAAGTCCATGGACAGCTATAAGAGGCCTGGGCCTGTAGGTGTTCAGGGGGTGTGGTCAGCTGCAGTTTGGAGCAGTAGTGGAGCTTGTGAGAGGAGGCTCTTATCCTCCAAGCTTGAGGAAGTCTGAACCAGTGGAAACTGGTGCAGTGATTGCTGGTGGTGCTAGATGGTAGATCCAAACCACAGGTTAGAGAGGCAATATAAAGTGTTTAGTTAGTGGCTAGATGGAGGATTTTGTTTATATTCTGTTTCCTGTATTTTCCCTGTGCCTCAATAAAGCTGGCGCCGATCCGACGACCGGACACGGTGGTGGGGAGCCCTGTGAAGGCTCCCGTCACTTACATTTGCCATTTTGCCCCACTTCCGGCTGTAGAGAGGAAGTGGGGAAACCGCCATCTTTGTACACCCTAATGCATTGCCTATGCAATGCATTAGGCTGTATTAACAATCGCGCCCCCTAGTGGTCAAGCACCATAGGGGGACTAAATGTTACAGTAAAAAAAATAAATAAATAAAGTTTTAAAGTACAAAAAAAAAGTATTAAAAGTTCAAATCACCCCCCTTTCCCCATTTTACTAATAAAATCATTAAAATAATAAAAAAGTTACACATATTTGGTATTGCCGCATCCGAAAAAGTCTGATCTATAAAAATATAACATCATTTATCCCGTACGCTGAACACCGTAGAAGAAAAAAAATTCCAAACGCCAAAATTGCGTTTTTTGGTCATTTTATGTCACTCAAAAAATGGAATAAAAATGAGCAAAAAAGTCGCATGCATTCCAAACTGCTAGCGATAAAAAGTACACTTCAGCATGCAAAAAATGCCCCCTCACTGACGTCCGTAGGTGTTAGTACAAAAAAGTTATTGGTCGCACAAAATGGCGCCGTGGCGCAAATTTCAAAAATAGAAAATGTTTGGAATTTTTTTACGGTACCAAAACATAACGGTTTTGGTATTGCCGGATTCGTATCAACCTGTAGAATACAGAAAACACATTGTATTGACCGAAGATTGAACGCTGTAAAAGCAAAACCCCCGCAAACATGGCGGAAATACATTTTTTTTCACAATTTGTCCCACTTGGAATTTTTTTGCGGTTTCCCAGTATATTCTATAGTATAGTGAATAACACCTTTAGAAAGTACATCTTGTCCCGCAAAATAAAAGCCCTCATGTGTCTATGTAGGTCGAAAAATAAAAAAGTTCTGGCTTTCAGAAGGCGAGGAGGGAAAAACGAATGTGTCACCAAAAAAAAAAACGCCGGGTCCTTAAGGGGTTAATGGATCCTGTTTAGATTTTTTCTGGGGACCCCCTCATTAGATGCTGTAATGTGTAATTTGTTGTGTGCTGTTCTTGCAGGGTAGAGCTCAAGCAATGTTATGCTTTCTCCAGGAAATTAGCTACAGACCAAGACAATTAGCTACTAGTGTACATGTAGATGGTGGGCTCCCGATGAGAACCAGGTGCCTTCTATATCTGGAGCTGGCATGTTGTCAAGGCTTACAAGATCCACGATAGTATCAGAGGACCCTTTAATATACCCATACACTGACACAACAAGGTCACTAGCAGAAGGGGATCCCATAAAACAAGTAATATCAGGCTAGATCAAGTCATTAAAGGGGTGGTCTACTCTAGACAGTTTTTATTTATTATGCTTATAGTAGGAAATCATTAAATTTTCTATTATACATGTATTACATTTCTTTGCCTGTACCCCATTTATACTAATGAAGTAGGAAAAATGGTAGAGCCTACATGCCTGACCCTAGTAATGGTTCCCATGGAGTAACTGTATTGACAAAACAATCATGTGACCCTGGTATCCAGGTAACAGTAGATTGTTGAGGAGCTAAATTTCTCCAGCATTACTACCTCCAGCAGCATCTTATCATGTGACCACCACACTGGTCATGTGACCCTGGTATCCAGGTAACAGTAGTGTATGGAGGAGCAGAACTTCTCCAGTATTACTACCTCCAGCAGCGTCTTATCATGTGACCACCACACAGGTCATGTGACCCTGGTATCCAGGTAACAGTAGTGTATGGAGGAGCAGGACTTCTCCAGTATTACTACCTCCAGCAGCGTCTTATCATGTGACCACCACACTGGTCATGTGACCCTGGTATCCAGGTAACAGTAGTGTATGGAGGAGCAGGACTTCTCCAGTATTACTACCTCCAGCAGCATCTTATCATGTGACCACCACACAGGTCATGTGACCCAGGTAGCCAGGTAACAGTAGTATATGGAGGAGCAGAACTTCTCCAGTATTACTACCTCCAGCAGTGTCTTATCATGTGACCACCACACAGGTCATGTGACCCTGGTATCCAGGTAACAGTAGTGTATGGAGGAGCAGAACTTCTCCAGTATTACTACCTCCAGCAGCATCTTATCATGTGACCACCACACAGGTCATGTGACCCCTGGTATCCAGGTAACAGTAGTGTATGGAGGAGCAGAACTTCTCCAGTATTACTACCTCCAGCAGCGTCTTATCATGTGACCACCACATAGGTCATGTGACCCTGGTATCCAGGTAACAGTAGTGTATGGAGGAGCAGAACTTCTCCAGTATTACTACCTCCAGCAGCGTCTTATCAAGAGACCACTACACAGGTCATGTGACCCCTGGTATCCAATATGACATCCCATAGAGAGACAGCAGTTATTCAAATAACTACTCACAGTGAAGAAGTTGCTGAAATAACCATATTAAATATAATTATTCCTTAATTATTCCTATTCAGTTCCCCCTTAGATGTCATGTGACCCAGCTGCTGACTGACTGCCAAGGGGTCACAGAACCGACACCATGTTTAGTCTCTAGATTTAGTGCATAGAAGCAATAACTATGAGCTGCAATGTGGGCTGTACCATTTTTTTCTCAAGGGGCTGCTATATTGGTATTAAATGGTACAGGAGAAGATTTTTTTAACAGATGTATATAAGAAAATTGTATGATTTCCTATTCTATACATAATAAATTAAAACAATAAAAAGTGGACAACCCCTTTAAGAATGTTTTTCTTTATTTCACCTCCATCGTACATTGACATAAACCATTTATGATTCAGTGTCAACTTTATCCAGTTCTGAAGGTAAAATAAGATATAGCTATGCAACCATGTTGTTTTCATAGTGATTTGCTTTTGACCACTGTAGTGATTCATTTTTCACCTTGCTGCAGCCAATTCACTAGAAAGGTTTGGAAAATTGGTCAAACTAGAGTCGTAGTAACATAGCAACATAGTGTACATAATAAGGTTAAAAAAAGATATCCATCGAGTGCAACCTATGATCCCGCTGTGAAAATACAGAGAAAAGGAAAAAACAACTCTATGAAGCTGTTGACAGTCGTCCACATAAAATTATAGAAAAGGAAAATAATTCCTCCAATACTAAATATAGGAATCACAAAATGAACTCATGTTTTGTATTAAAAGGATGAAATCATACCCTCAAAATACAGATTATAAGAGCAAAGTATATTTGTTGAGCTGTAAACAGCATTGTAGATACACAGAAGACTACAATTAGGACAGCGACAGCTGCAGTCCACAATTTGGGTCCATTTTGTCTATGGACTAAATGACAGAAAATTGTATTATACATGGACTAGTGCTATGGCAAATAAGTATGTTGATTTATATTAATACAATTTTCCAGTCTGAAACATTATAAACCTTCATCAGTTATTACAGTATAATTGACGGACTGTTCCATCAAACACTTAGGGCATGTCCCCACGGCACGGGTTTGCGGACGGTTTGCGGTTTTGCAGACCGTCTGAAAACCCGTTCGCAAACTAACACACCAGGCTTCTATGTAAATCCTGTGCAGCAGTCCCCACTGCACGGGTTTTCCACCCGAAAAACATTGTGCATACACAGTCTCCCAGCCGGTTTTCGCTCATCGCGGAGAAAAGCCGCCCCCCCTCCGTGGCAGTGGGGATGGGACACAAACCGGACATTTCCGTGTAAACGGGCCCTTAGAGGGCATATTGATGAGGGACCTGCACCTTACTCGAGAACGAGCCCTAAAACATCTCAGTTTTGAGCAAAGAAGTGGTAGGGAGTCTCCAATTTATTGTCCACTTTGGCTTATCCCCAATTGTTTGAGGGTTCTCCTGAAAATAAGGGTGTATTTTTGCTGGTGTTGAGGGGTGTAACAATCTTTCCTTCTAGCCAATGGTTTCCTTAAATGCTGCTCAATTATTTTAGATAATAGGAATAGGAATGAAAAAAGTTCGTCTAAGAATTTTTTTTAAAAATGTCCAGTTTTCTGATTCTATTTCTGCTGCAGAACTTTTGCCTGCTGGGGTCTGCTCATTGCTGAGCCTGGTAGTGCTTTTAAAAGAGGAAGAGCTGCTCTTTTTAGTCCTTTCATTTAATGTCCCTTAGCGGAGGTTTCAGATAGTTGCCTTTGGAGACCTAACTATATCAGGGGGGATGTATCAGTGCCATAGTACTGTACCAGAATCTCCACTTTGTTGGGTTATTGTAGGTAATATATACCTTATTTTGGCACCCTGTAGAGGCAGAGGAGAAGTTGCATGGGTGAGCACTGAGTCTCGGTAGCTTTGGAGAAGAGCGTGTCAAAGAGACGACTAAGGAACCTGGCCTGAGCAACACCAAGGCAGATTGAGATTGAGCTGAAGTAGAGACAAATGCCCTAGTATGGTGGCTCAGTGGTTGGCAATGTTGCCTTGCAGCGCCTAGGGTCCAAGGTCAACATCTTCAAGGCTTTTTTATGTTCTCCCTGTTTGTATGGGTTTCCTCTTGGGATTCTAGTTTCCCACACACTTCAAAAAAAGTGATAGCTTAATCTAGAATTTAGACTGTGACCCCAATGAGGACAGGGACCAGTGTGAATAGTGATGATCTACCGTTTGTACAGAGCTATATAAATGAATAAAATAAATTCCCAGTTGCTCTGGGCCACCTTGCTAAATAGCAAATCCAGTCAATGTAGTCTACACTGGGATCTCTGTGAGAGAAAAAGCCACCAGAGCCCAAATGGGAGGAAGAGAAAGGAAGATTTTCTAAACCTGAGAAAACTTAGGATCCTTTCACACAGCGCGGTTTTGGTGCAGTTATAACTTCATTCTAATTAAGCTGCCTTTATTACCAGCTTTTTTCACCTGTGTAAACCGTTTGGAAAGTGAGTAATCAATTAGTGTGTTTTTAATCCACAAGACTTCACACACAGTGATTGATTTCTTACTTGAAACAACTCTTTGAACAATTTAGACAACTGAAAGAAGATTGCTGGTAATAAGGGCAGATTAATTGTGTGAAAGCACCCTAAATATTTAGAGCCCCTGGACTGTGAAGTGGGTGGTGAAAGAGTCTTGTAAGCAGGGAGATGCGAGGGGTACAGTCATTGAGCTTGCTGTGAGGTTTTCCCTTCCATTTGGCTGTATAAGGGGAGAACTTTTGATGCAGTTGGTTTATATATAAAATGAAGGCTTCTGGGAAAAGAGGTGAAGAGATCCACAGCACCCTCTATTGGATGTAGTTATCCTTAAATCACAAATAGCTCACAAGAGTCTTGCAGTGTGAAAAGGATTTAATCCAAACCAGTTAAGTTCATCTACAGACAGCTGTTTTGGGGTATTTGCCCCTCATCAGTGCAGCGTAGAACTTACTTGTTGGCTGGGTGAGAGGCAAGAGTAGCTTAGAAGGGGGAATATCTCTCCTTGGGGAGAGTCCCAAAAATTGGTTGGTGTGAGGATTTATACTCCGAAACAGCTCTCTGTAGATGAACTTAACTGTTTTGGCTTAAATCCTTTTCACACTGCAAGGCTCTTGTGAGCTACTTGTGAATTGAGGATAACTACATCCAATAGAGGGCACTATGGAGCTCTTCAGCTCTTGTACCAGTAGCTTTTACTTTATGCAAAGCAGTCAGGGAGGTCTGAAAGGCAAATACATCCTCACACCAACCAATTTTTTGATAGCTCTCCCCAAGGAGAGATATTCCCCCCTCTAAGCTCACTCCACTATCACCCAGCCAATCAGTAAATTCTACTCTACCCTGATGAGGAGCAAATGCGCCAAAACAGCTGTCTTTAGATGCGACTGTGACTCGTGGTTAGTTGGATGCATGTACTAGATGTTTCATTGTCAATAAAATACTTTCAATCAAAAACAGCTGTCTATAGATGAGCTTAATTGGTTTGGCTTAAATCCTTTTCACACGGCAAGCCTTTTGTGAGCCACTTGTGAATTGAGGATAACTACAGCCAATACAGTGCGCTATGGAGCTCTTCAGCTCTTTTCCCAGAAGCTTTTACTTTATGCAAAACAGTCAGTGGGGTCTGCAAGGTGCATAGATTATCACACCAACTAATTTTTTGGTGACTCTCCCCAAGGAGAGATATTGCCCCTCTTGGTTTATATATGTGAGCCTTCTTCCTACCTGCCTTTTTTACAGCTGTCATTGAGAGACTTAAAGTTTTGGTATCTGATTCTTGTTTTTGTCTGTTTCTAGTCATTAGTTCTGAAGATAACCTATAGCTGACAGTTAGGCTTGGTCTACACAGCAAAAAACACAGAAACAAGGCCATACTCACAGCTCAAAGGCTGGACTGAAAACTGAACCCAGTAAAGAGGCAACACTGGCCCCTATGCTACTTCGGAAAGATAAACAGGTGCAGCTGATTGCTGAGCAGTAGCTCACACACCCCACCACTAGGGGAACCATTAGACTGTACATTAAATTGATACCTGTTCACACCAGTATGCAGAAAAGCCACAGTATAATACATGGGGAGATTGCACAAATGCAAAAATAGCGATAAGACAACCACTCGCACACCTTCAATATATGAGGGGGGTGGATGCTGATATTATAATTGCATATAGATAAGGCGACACAAAAGGGTGCCATTAATACAGATACATGTGGTGCACCATGCTGGCTTACAGCCTATTACGCCACTATGATTCGATTAGGCGGGCCCAGCACTTTTTAGGTGTCCAACACAAAATACAGACACCCTCTGCTCCCCAGTACTTTTGGGCAAAAAAATTTACATACTAGAAAAATATCAAATATGAGGTATTAGTTAATACAGTAGCCACTATATGCAAGCCTACAAGCCCCGTCATGGCTCCCTACACTAACAATTTACAGAAAAAACATAGAAAAGATGGGACATTAATTACTCAAAAAACATAGAAACAAAGCCATACTCACAGCTCAAAGGCTGGACTGAAAACTGAACCCAGTAAAGAGGCAACTGGCCCCTATTCTACTTGGTAAAGATAAACAGGTGCAGCTGATTGCCGAGCAGTAGCTCACATACCCTACCAATAGGGGAACAATTAGACTGCACATTAAATTGATACTGCGCATTAAATTGATACCTGTTCAGCCACAGCTTTTCTGCATACTGTGTGAACAGGTATCAATTTAATGTGCAGTCTAAATATTCCCCTAGTGGTGGGGTATGTGAGCGTGTACTTCCGCGGCGCGGGGGGGGGGGGGGGCGGCAGTCCTCCAGCCCCATTGACATTCATTACTCGCGGAGCGTATATGCCGCAAATAATTGACATATTACTTATCTCCCCACGCGTACAATACGATTGTATTGTACGAGCGGGGAGAGGAGGCGTAATCCATAGTTCTCTATGAGAACTATGGATTACCGTAAGTTCGGGCGAAATGCGCGCCAAAATTAAGTTGTGTACATACTCTAAGTGTTACTCAGTTCCCATTAACGTGCTGTCCAGCTTGTTACTCCAGAGCTAGATATATTCTTATTATTTTATCTGATCTACAATTTTAGGATCCCATAATATAGACCCCCTTATTTAACTTAAAAGTCTCTTATTGAGTATTTAAAGGGGTTGTCTCATCTCAGACACTGATGGCATTTTGCTAGGGCATGCCATCAATGTAAGTTAGGTGTTGGTCCCAAGACCCAAGACCTCAAAGAATAGACCCAATGGCGCCGCTGGGCTGTACTCGGAACTTCCATTGATTTCAATAAGAGACTCCCAACCCCCTCTACATTCATAACCCACGCATATCTGAAACTGATGCATATCCTAGCGATATGCCATCAATGTCTGCAGTGAGACAACCTCTTTAAAGATTGTTTGTTTTTCGAAATCAGACAACCCTTATAATATGACTCAAGACTCCATCCTAAATGTATAGCACATGTACAGTATATGTTAATTAGAATTAGATAATGATATCTGAATGCTCTTAAGGTCCAGCGACATTTATATTAGAGGCCACAAAACTTTATTTTCTTTAAAAAAGAAAAAACTAAAGAAGTCTTAATAAGAAGTCTTCTGTTCTGCTGAGTGATACAAAGTAATTTTTGTCGTCATGGCAACCGTTCTAACAAGACTCAGCTGCCAACGTCTTAAGTGTCTTAATCTTAACCAAATGCATATCTCCGATCAATACGTGTGCGTCAAGGACGAGTGTGTAACCTCTTTACATGATGGACATTTTCAAAGGGTAAGAACAAATTAAAGAAAAAGATTAACACTGTGATTGAAGAAACACAGCACAGATTTCCCTTTCATCCTGTCACATAAGTGACCTGCGGTACAGGTGACCCTGTGGCTGCATAAAAGAGCGGCCCTATGTGATTATGTACAAGACCTTAGGACTTCAAATGATGTGTGCATCCGGGTTATAAGGCTGATTGCATTTCCAGGGCTTTCTTATTTAGTCCTTAATTTTTTATAGATACATTTTATAGATTTCAAAATAATTTTTTATTTTATTTTTAACAATAATAAGATACATCGATTGAGAACATACTAGAGAGATCTGTTCTGAAAGAGCCTCGCTGACGTATTCAATCCCTATAAAAGTCAACAGATTTAAAGAGAACCTGTCACATAGGTTATGCCCCCCTTGCTGAGGACAGCACAAGCTAGTGTCAGACCTGCTGTTCCCAGTGCTGTGTCCCTTAGTCTGTAAGATGCTATAGTTTTAGAGCATTTACCCCTCAAATCTTATTCATGAGCAGGTTTAAGCCCCGCCCAACAAAGGCTAGCCCCGCCCACTGATAGTTATTCACATGTTTCTACCTCTTCAAAGTATTCGGTTTATCAGTTGAGGTAGGCGGGGCTAGCCTTAGATGGGCTGGGTTTGAAAAAACTGACTCTTTGAATGACTCTTCAAATGACTCTTCTGGCTGAAAACTGCAGATTTGAGCATTAAATACACGAAAACTGCTGCATCTTACAGAATAAGGGACACAGCGCTGGAAACAGCAGGTCTGACACTAGCTTGTGCTGACCTCAGCAAGGGGGAAGTTATCTATGTGACAGGTTCCCTTTAAGCCTGGCTCACATCTGCATTGGATGTTCTGTTCGGAGCCTCTATTGCCAGGACCATCTTAATAGGAGTATGGCCTCTGGGCACAGTGGGGTGTAGGCCCTGCTCAAATATATGACATTATACCCTGCCATGCTCGAGCCACGGTCAAACATGACACTGAATGAGGCCATGTCTCTAACCACCACCAAGCACGCCAATATCATCATGCAGCCTACGTTAGGACACCCTTCTGGTATCTTGTAGGCAGCCAGCAGCCTACAAGAATAATTGGCAGGGCTGAAAGCTGAAAAATTCCACCATTGTTTTTAACTGTTTGCAAATCCTAAGAACACACAAACTGTTAAATAAGAAGCCCCAGCCCAGGGATCCAGGATACATACAGGGGCATAGCTATTGGGGGTCCAGAGGTAGCAGCCACATAAGAGGTCCTTCTGCCACATAAGAAGACACCAGTATTGTAAAGACACATGGTAACTAGGGGCCCTATTTCATTCTTTGCATCAGGGTCTAGCAGCCTTAAGTTACGCCTCTGGATACATGCTCTGGATTCCTCGGGCATACATTCACCACCTGTGGCCCCTATGTTTGTGGGGCCTCCAGGCAACTGCCTAGTGTGCCCAATGGATAAGATGGCCCTGTCCAATGCAGAGGTGGCACTGGTTGCGTTACACAACGGACACCAACAGTATATGACAGAAGCTATTGACGATAATGGGGTCCATCAGATTTCCATCATGGTGCCCATATTTTTATTTTTTTGCTGTTATCATTTTTTTTACAGAATCTGCAATGGAAGCTCCATCCAGTACTTGGCCCTATCAGAATGGGACATTTTTCTATCCAGACAAGTCTCACTTTTCATATCGGATGAATACTTTTGCCAGGTACTTTACATGTTTTTATTTTTACTTTTTTTTGTTACTATAAAATCTACAGGTTTTAGCACTGAATCTGCATTACTCACCTCGACATGTAACAGCAGTTATACAGGTGGTGGATTAAAAGATGCAATAGTTGAAAAAGTTTTTCTATAATGTAAACTGATATCTCAGCATAGAGGTTGTTCAGTGGCACAAAGAGACTGCACAGCTCTGGATTGTCACGGTGCGTGCTGCCATATGGTATCTCCATACAGCATTGTATTACAGAGGAATTTGTTTCTCTAGGAATATTGGCCTACATTAAGAATAAAGGTGTATTCTACACCAGTCAAAGTGGAGTGCGGAGTTGTGCCAAATTAATAAAAAGACGCTGACCTTTAAAGTTACAAAGTTTGTAAGGCTGAAAAAAGACAGACATCCATCCAGTTCACCCTATTGGTCTGTAGTGATCCAGAGGGAGACAAAAAGCCCCATAAGGTAGAAGCCAATTGTCCTTATTTCAGGGAAAAATTCCTTCCTGACTCCAATCTGGCAATCAGAATAAATCCCTGGATCAATGACCCTTCAACAGGCAAAAATATTTTCGACATCTGCAAATAGCAGATGTAAAGGTGTCACACAATTTTCCACAATTTTTTGTTTCCTCCATTTCATTCATTTGACCTAAACAGAACTTGAAAAACTTTTTTTTCTGCTTTTAAGATTTGAAATCTAAAGAGAAAAAAGTTGCAGAACGTTGTTCAAATTTGGCAAACTTTTCTAGTTCCTCTTCATATTTTTGGCCACATGTAGGAAAACTGTCTATTAGTGCTGAGCGATTTTTAACGACATAGTTTAAATCGGCAAGGTTTTTTATGGTGATCGAAATTTCCAGATCATGCGATAATTAAGGTTAAAATCTGTGCATCATCTATTAAGATCGCGCCTTTTTCGGCGCTTCCTGTAATTTTGGCGGCCAGCAAATGAGATTACAGAATAGAGCAGGGTGAGATGTGTGTGCGACGTCATGACTGGGATGTGTATGGTTGCGATTGGCTGGAAAAATCACATGACCTCGTTTTACATAGAACAGTGTTTCCTGTTTCAGCCTCAGTGTCTCTCAGCGTCTCATAGGGATAGAACCTGCGCTCTGCCTGTGGCCAAACAGCTCAGCGAAATTAGTCTATTTCTGCACAGAGAAACCTCTACTATTAGCTGTGATCCTTCCAATTTAGTTAGATTAGAGATTTGAACATTTTATGTAGTTAGCTAGAGAATTTTAAAGCAGCATCTACCGCTGTAAATTCACGGCGGTGGGAGCGGGGGGGGGGGGGGGCCGCGGGGCGAACACAGACAATCTCTAAATATAAAGAACACTGGATAAAGTTCACCAAGACTTAGTGTAGACATTGTAGTGGAATATCTTTAATATTAACAGTTTGCTATTGAAATATTTCCTGGATATTGGGCAGCCTGAACTTATATTGGATAAACATAATTTCTAGTAACTGCAGGTCTCTTTGTTAGCTGCAAAACTCCACTTTTATTATCAGTATACATTTCAGATAGGTGTTCAATTTACCCATTACACCTGTGACTGTTGATATATCCACCTTGCAGTTAAACTACAAAACAGCAATCTTGTAGTCAGCACAGGTTGTTTGTTGCCAAAAATACGTGTATTGTACGAAAACATCACAGTTACGTGTTTTTTGACTTTTGCGCACCCAGCACTGTTCATTGACGCAGCATCTACGTAAATCTTAAAACAGCAATTCTATATTCACCACAGGTGAATTGAAAGGTGCAAAAAATACCGTTTATTATATCAAAACATAACAGTTTTGTGTTTTTTGACTTTTGCGCACCCAGCACTGTTCATTGACGCAGCATCTACGTAAATCTTAAAACAGCAATTCTATATTCACCACAGGTGAATTGAAAGGTGCAAAAAATACCGTTTATTATACCAAAACATAACAGATACGTGTTTTTTGGACTTTTGCCCAGTCCAGGTTTGTTGATAGACACCTTGCAGTTAAATTTGAATCCAGCAATTTTGTTTTGATTAGAGGGATTTGAGAATAGCTGTGATTTGCCGTCTTTTAAATAAGAGACTTTCTCAAAAACTATTCCATACCTTCTCAAATTTTTATTTTCTGAAAATGGAGCGAAATGCAGGTGGTAGCGAGCAAAGAGCGGGTGGTTTCTCATGGAGGTAGAGGTAAGAAGAGAAGGTGCTCCTTCAGTTTGGCGATCATACACGCTGCCAGCGGATCGTCAAGTTGCAGGACCGTCCAGGATCGTCATCGTTGGGTCAGGGCCCTGTGAATCTAAGTAACGGAACATCGTCGCAAATCTGTCCTTAAGTGGTTAATGCAACATGCATATAGCTGTACTACCTCCTAGTTCCCTCGCTGTCACGGCCACAAATGTCGTCATCAGCATCATCAGCATCTGGTCCAACATGAAGCAGCCCCAAATGTCAAATCGTGTACCCTCCACTGATGGATTAATCCATTGTCTGAAGATCTTTGATGACAAAATGCGGTGGAGGTCAGGAGGCATGTTTAAAAGATCAAGAGGTTGATTAGTCTGGCTATGCGGCCCGAGTTACTGATGCCATCAGAGGAGGTGATGGAAAGCCGGACATCGGGCAAATACCGGTGCGGTCAGGCAACGACTATGCAGCGGCCCCTTGCTTGTGCCCGCAGATTCCTGGAGGCAGTAAGTCTGGACGACCAAGTCACCTGTGTTGATGTTGATGATGATGATGACGACATGCGGATCCATCCTGGTCTTTTCCGCTCAGACTTTGCTTGCGTGCGCTTCATCAGTGGACGAGGTGAAGACGATGGGGTCTGTGTTCCTAGTGTCAATACGGGTTCCCGCCATAAAAGGGACAGGAGGCGCGGGTCGCTGAAGTCCGGGATTTGATTCCGCCAGCCACGTCAGAGCAAACCCGCTCTCGCTTTTCAGCCGTCATATAGGTCCAGGGACCTCTCAAGCTGGGCCTTCTTCTTGAGCAAGCCTTGATTCACACAGCGATGTCATATGCGCCTTTGCTGTAAAAGCATATGTAGAGGCAAGAACCTTAAGTGGTTAACCTCCACCAACATGTCTTAGTCAATGCAGCGAATGCATGAGTGATAAATGGAGGTACTCTTGGACAAAAAAAAGCCTGTACCGACGCAGGGCCTCCAAACCAATGTCACACCCTTGTCTCCGCCTCCTCCTCCTCCGCCACCACCTAGCGTTCCTTCAGTGCCATGTCTCTCAGAGTCATGATCGGGGATTCAGCATTCGCTTCAGCATCACACCGTCGACGAGTACCACCAGCACACCTCCAAAGAAACCATCAGCTACCCCTTCTCCTTCCGCCAGGTTTAGTACGTCCTGACGCCGTACAGCGGTCAGTATAGCAGCCAGCCTTCTGTTCTCCAGGTTTGGGAAGCAGAAGAAACACTTTTAGTCCCAACATTCCAAAGCCCCCCCCAAAGGCCTGAGTCGGCATAGCCAGGCTTTTGGCCCTGGAAATGAGCCTTTCCGTCTGGTGGAAAAAAGGTTGCGTTCCGCCACGTCGTGGCCCTCGCTGGCCCATATACAGATGCCGAGCAGGCATTTCTTTGCCAAGAAAAGGCCGTCCCTTGCCCTGGCCAGCAGTGTCATCTAAAATTTCAAGCGGTTGTCTGCATCTGTGTCGGAAAAGTCCATCTCACCACCGACACATGATTGTAAGCAGGCCAAGGCTTGTATATTCTCTGTGACAGCTCATGGGTGAGCTTGGGTGGATCTGTCTCTGGGGGTGACGGTGGCTCTCAGGCTTCGGGCTCGGCTCTTCAAATACCGCCAGGAGGGTGCAGGGCTCTTTCCCCAAAGGTCTTGGTGGCATCAGTGCCAAGAGTCACCAGCCGTGTTGAAATTAATCTGCTGGAGACCGTCCACACCAAGGTAAGGAGCTGTGGACGGCTCTAAGCAAACGCGATTCGAGCGCGTCTGGCTGGGTGAACAATGAAACCTTGTGCCAGGCTAGGTGGTTGCTGATTAACGGGCGAAATCTGCTGGCCGCCCTTAAGATCGTTAGGCTGGAGCAATCCCTTGCTGGACATGTCATGATCCTTGTCGTCCAGAAAAAAAAATTTTTATAAAGAGTGACCGGTTCTGGGACTGCCTGCTGAAGAAGGCTCGAGGTCTGAGTTCGCACTTCCGCCGTTAGCACCCTGCTTCGTTCACGCTGGCTGCGTCTGCCACCGTCAGCTCGGCTCTCCCCGTCACAGTTCATTGTTGTCGTGGGCAACACGCTGGAAATTCCACCCTCCTCATGCTCCAGCGATTGTTGGCAGCAGCGCAATGCCATTACGCAGTACGAAGTGACTCATATGGCCTGGACAAGCAGCGACGGTACGGACTCGGGGGTGTTGAAACCAACCGAGAGTGGAGGCTGTGGAAAGTGCTCTGCCACAATCTTGCCGTTTTAGTTTTGAAGATGACCAAAGGTCAGTGCGGGACCAATGCCTTGTCAGCAATGAGCAATTGTGGTGATCTTAGTTCTGGAACGATCGTTGGTCACCTCTGACAAATATCAGGTCGCATCACTGAGACGGAGGAGGAGACGGACAGATGCCGGGGACATGGAGCCTTTCTCTCGTCAAATCCACAAGGCCCGACAGATTCACCAAATTTCATCGGTTTCATTAGGCCAGTGGTTCGGGGGGTCCAGAGCTAGTTTGCAAGGTGGGCATAGTTTCAGGGGTGCATATCTCAGGCAAGTCAGGCTGTGTTGAAGCCTGTGCCGGAGGCAGCGGAGGAGGAGGAGGTATTCTAGACACCGTTGTTACCGACGTCCCTGGCCTTGGAAGAGGTTGGCGCGAATAAGAGGCGGAGGAGGAAGATGAGGAAGATCAGTGCTAGTGCCTGACACAGAGGCTTGGGAAATCAAGGCTCCATCTCTCATTGAGTGCTTGGTTGCTCAATTTCCTCCAAATCATCGATCCTCGCATTAAGGCCATAAAATGAACAACAGTTACTGGGTGGCCACACTCTGGATCCCCGGACAAAACAAAAATCAGCACTTTCCTTCACCACCCAAAATTAGAGAGGTAAAAAGCAGGAAAATGGAGACCTTGCTGATATCGATCCAATGGAGAAACTGTTGCGTCTGCTTATCGTTCCCCAATTGTCACGGTGTGGAACAACATCAGCGACGTGACAGAGTTAGAGTGCCAAGTAGGCGTAGCGGGGGGTGAAGTCAGGCAGGTGGCAGAAGTATTGGGTGACCTATGGGAAATCTTTGTTTTTCCACATCGCTCAAGAATGCAATGCAGGGCATACATCCAAACACACAGAGATAGCTTTAGTCATGTGCACGACTTCTGCGTCTATTACATCCGTTGTTTTTACATGGGTTCCGGGGAGCCAATAGACTTTGGGTATCCATATGGACGTATTGGCAGAGCTGGCTGTCACGCCATAGAGGTGTTGTACCTGCCCAGCAGCCAGCGTAATATATGAGCGGACCTTCAGCACAGCTTGGAGGAGTCATTACAGATCAAACGCATCGGCTTTCCCAGATATGTGGATCGTTTGTCTTTCTTCAAGATGAATAAGGCATTGGATCTATGATGATGTTGTGGCCCCAATTGACGAGGTCAACGATTAGTTGCCAGTCTACGTCCCATTACTTTTCAAACAGAAATGGTCCTTCTTGAATAACTTTTTTTTAAAATGATCATTTTTATTGCAACTTTTAATCTCTTTTCCCAACAGTTCATTTTGATGGTTTTGCGTGAGGAGACTGTAAACAGACAGCCAAGGTTTCATGAAAACCAACGTATCCTATTTACTCACTTTATCTTAAGAAGTTTTCGCATTGTCATGGGTTTTTTTGAGGTCATGTTGCTGTGAGATACAGCAATAATTCATGTCCTTTGGAACAGAAATGTGGTACTTCTATAGTGGGGGGGCCCTTTTCTCCCTCACAATTGTTTTATAAGTGGCTGAGAAGTCATATTTTATAATTTTTTGGGGTCATGTTGCTGGAGATACAGCAATAATTCATGGTCCTTTTGTAAACAGAAATGTGGCTTCTAAGTGGCATTTCTCCCTCACAATTTTTAACGGGGCTGAGAAGTCATTTTTATAATTTTTTGGGTCAATGCTGCTTTGAAATGCAGCAATACTTCAAGGTCCTATTCTAAAAATGTTGTTCTAACAGGACCATTTGTTCTTCACAATTGACCAAGAGGCTAAAAGGGTCATGTTTGATTTTTTGGGGGCATTTTTGCTGTGCATGCAGCTATACTACATGGTCCTATTCTAAAAAAATGTTGTTTAAACAGACATGTGTCCTTCACAATTTTCAAGAGTGGCTCAAGGGTGATGGTGCTGTCAGAAAAAGAATAGGTAGGACAGCTGTTAATGGATCACATATTGCATATTGACTTTTTTGTCAAGATCTTTATATATGCTATCAATCCCTGTATTGAGACAAACCCTTTCTAATACAATGAAAAAAGAGATGAAACAAAGACATGGTGGGATTCCATCCTATTTTAAAATGTGTTTTCTAGAATTAAAGTACTAAAAAACGTGCATGTACAAAAAAGCTGTTTAATAAAATTCCTTGAATTGTAACAAGGGTGGTACAGGAATACATTGACCAGTTGTAGGTTATTCAGAGGAAATAGGGAGTATGGAGCACGGACGAGAACCAATGTACCAGAGATACATTTTCATCCAGCTAGTTGAGTTAAAATGAGAAAAGATGCCTGAATAATAGGGACCTGGGTGTATCAGGATAGCGTTAAACCACCAGTATTTCCAAGTGTAGCTCAATTGGTCCCACACGGAGGGGCACGCGCTACCAGGTATTGAATGTGTACTGTGGATGGCTTGGAGTTCTCACACTTCCGCTTCCGCTCTATGCTCAGTCAACAGTTTCGGTGTGCGCTGCGTCATCAGGGCTTTTTAAACCTGCGTGTTAATAGATGACGGACGCCAGCCTGGGCTTTCACAGCCACACTGCTAACTCCGGGCCCTGGGTTTCATGCTGTGGACTGGACAGGTTAAGTCAATGTTCCATGTTAACTTAAAAATGGTGGTTGAAAAGAATACTTTTCCGGCACTTTTTATTTGGGGGTCATGCAGGTTTGGGCTCATGCTGTGGCCCAGGAACAGGTATAGTCAATGTCCAGTGAAACTATAATGGTGGTGAAGACTCCTTTTTGCGGCTACTTTTTAAATGGGGGGTCGTTCAGGCAGGTTTTGGGGCTCATGCTGCGTTCCAGGGACAGGGATATCAATGTCCAGTTTCATGTAACATGATGGTTTAATCTTATGCACTTTGGCTACTTTTTAATTTGTGGGTGATGCAGGTCTATGGGTCAGGCTGTGGTACAAGAAGGGTTAGTGATTGGTCTGTGACTTTTTTATATCGTGACTTTTATAACTATGTGTGTTGGCCTAAGATGTGCACGTATCCATTTGATGTTGTGGATGTTAATTTCAGCTTTCCAGCCTTGGTTTGGGTGTGTTTTACCAATATGAAGGTGTTGTTGCTCTTCCATAGACTTTAATGGTCATCGCGCAAATATTGATGCTCACTATCGAAAACCTTAGCGGATTGCGGCCGACTATCGACTATCGATTCGATCCCACCTCGATAAGCCTACGGCAATCGCTCAACACTACTGTCTATGTCAAAAACTCTTTGTTTCCCATAGGAACCAGTCAGAATACCCTTTCATATAGTGCTCTGGAAAAGTGAGAGGGGAGCTCTGATTGGTTATTATAGGCAACAAAGTGAATTTTAGACCTAGAGAGCTTTCATACATGTGGCCTTCAAGGGGTTTTCCACAATCTCATTTCAGACCTCCTGTATCCAGCTCTTCAGCTCTGTCTGCTCAGAAGAAGGTGTGTGTGATTTGTTTAAATTGCATATCATGTGACCCAGCAGGAGGACATCCCATGCTTTTCCTCACTCTATTCAAAGAAAGGTCTGTTTATGTATAAAGCTGTTAATAGATACAATATAGCTCAGAGGTAAAAACTTTTGCCTCCAGGCACAAGGGTCCTAGGTTCATATCCCTGCAGGAACCAAACCTGTTTTTTTTTTTCTCTTTATCCACCCCCCCCCCCCCAATGCATATTCCTCATGAGGTTTCTTTTTTTATTTATTTTGACATGTCTTGGACTAATTACTAAGGAGTACATGAGGACGGGGAGTAGAATGACGAACATGGGGTTTGAACAATCTGTAGTTGCCTGAGAGAGATTTGATGTCAGCGCATGTTGACAGGAACTGTGGACCTCTCAGCTCTGGTTGTATCCTTGGAGACGAGCTGTAAACAAATGGATCACAAAGGAGCAGCTAGCAGCTATAACAAAACGGTGCAGTATTTTTAATAATAATGAACGGTGAAAATGTTTATTATTTAATTTACAAGCTTCCCACGTCAATTTTACTTCATGGCAAAACCCCTTTAAATGAGTGGAGAGAAAAGTTGCAAAAACTTGTGAAAAAGTGTCACTGGCAAAACAATATTTGTAATCTGGGCCAAAGCTTCTAGGAAGTAGGTCCTGCTCCAAAATAAGTTATATTTCACTGAAGAACTTCTCTGTCTCAGTGGTCTTTTCTTCAAGAAATATCACCAATCCTGAATACGATTTCTGACAAATTATAATATTTCTTTGGAGAGGTTACAGGCAGTCCTCAGGTTATGAACAAGATAGGTTCTGTAGGTACGTTCTCAGGTTGAATTTGTATGTAAGTTGGAACAGGTACAATTTTTAAGTGTACCTCAAGCCATTAACTTTCTCTCAGCTTTGGATAGTACAGGGAAGGAGTAACACATCAGTAATGTTTGTTTGTAATGCATGTTTTTATTTCTTTATAGAGTTGTCTCACCATGCTGTTTCACAGAGCCACAGGCAGCTTCAGATTCATGCTTCCCTATTCTTCCTGGTTAGGCTGTGACTGGTTCTATAGCAGTGATTAGCATATCAGCTTCTTATTCCAAGGTCCTTTAATATTGCACTGACCTGACTGCAGTAGATGTAATTTATAATACAGAGGGCTTCAGATCTCAAACTAAATGATCAGAAGTAATTAATCTCCTTTGTTTGTTAGAGATAACACACTGTGTTCTCAAGCTGCAGGTCATCCTGTGGTAATATAACTCCAGTGAATGATGTTACAACAGCACGACCTGCAGCTTGAGAACACAGTGTGTTATCTCTAACAAACATTTTAGAGCAGGTTATCAAATAAGAAAAAGAGCAGAGAGAGAAGAGGAGAGCAGTACGGTAACCAGAGGACCTTGTGTGCACTGAGGGTGCAGTGCCCGGGTTTGGAGTTGTCTGAACATTACGCCAGAATCCCAGACATCATTAAGATGTCACTGTGTATTACTGTTCTCTGGGAGGGTTGGTAAGCTGTAGTGCACCTCAATGGGAAATAAGTTCACATAATTAGGCGACCAGTGCAGCTTCTTTTAATGAAAGGAAATACAAAGAACAACACCTTTAAGTGCAAGACTACTGAGTGGCTTCTCCAGGCTCCTCACTGGTAGACAAAGGCTCTGTGCTGAGGAAAGGCCTTAGCTAGCTGTCCTCTCGCTCTCAGAAGGCTGGTCAGCTTACTAAAACACTGCTGCCCCAGAGGCTGTGTCTCAGTCGTCTGACTGATTTCCTGCTCAAAGGCCTGGTGACCCAGGATCTCTGGCTTTTTATCTTCAGAATCTCCTTCTTGTCACATAGGCAGTGCTGCAGAGTCTCTTTTGCTGTCCACTGGCCTTTATCTGCAGAAACATTATGGACTCTGAGTGTTAACCTTTTTTAAAGTTTATAGATGATCTAAAATCTTCAAATGGCAGGGGTGGAGAGGAGAAGCACAAACCTTACAACAACATTGTTACCATTTTAGTCTCTCATATACTTGTATAGAGCTTCCATTCTGGCATATAAGAATGACTCAGCATCTTTTCCAATCAGTACAAAGGTCACTGTCTGATATTTTTTCTCCAAAACTCAACTGTGCATTTTCTAGCAAAGTGGAAAGTTACCAACTTCTCAGTCCATAGGTAGCAAATGTCAGTCTCTCATTACTAGCTGGCTATGTATTAACCCTTCCCACAGTGCAAATAAACAGAACAATTTAATATATAAAGTATATAACAGTATAAATCATTATACCAAGGTAGTAAGGTGTTGATGGCTTTGTATAGCAGCAATATGGTGAATGTCCACAGTCCAAAGTGTCCATGCTTTGGGGCACTACAAAAGCAGAATCATTACCTGACCAGAGAAAAATCAAAAGACTAAGGTATTTAGAAAATGTCTTAACTTACCTGTCCCTACATGTTGAAAGCTAATCTTTTTAGTGAAACAGCCCCTTTAAGGAGATTATATCTTGGCTATGTGTGTTTGTTGGACTTGGTGGGAGGACTTTTGTTCCCATAGGGAAGGCTTCAGTACAGCCTATTACCTCCTGTTGAATTGAGGAAATGTTTTTAATTTTCTTTCAGCAAACATATAGTATAACTGGAAGAGTAACTCTACATGGAGCAACAATCAAGTGATATACTGCAAAGGCAAGATATAAGTGCAACATTTTGGTCAGGTTGGCCTTCTTCTGGTCACATCGGGAGGAAGAAAGTCTGGTGACACATGTGCAAGCAGCACATAGCATGCAAAGGAGCATGGGAGAACCAAGGCACCTGGTTCCAAGTGCATGTGGTAGAACTCATGCTCTGAGTCACGTCCAACAATAACCTATTTTCCTAGGAATAAGTCTTATGCTAATTGGATGTTTGTAACTCACAGACTGTACAACCTATGACAGTAGTATAATGTTGTGCCATGTTAGCCATAGAAAGTATTAGAAGAGTGAAGAAATCAGGCGATACCTTTTGAGGCTAAGTGAGTATAGTTGATGGTGAGCTTCTGAGAGTACTAGCTCCCTTCTTCAGACATGATGTTATACAAGAAACTAAAAATTTACAAACTTTTTATACACAAAAGACATGGACCTTCAAAGAAACTTAGAATCTTTAAACATAACAAAATGCAATATAAGCAGACCTGGAAGGAGCATATCTATCCTTATGCACCACCAAACCCATGATATACCTCCATTATATTGATGATATCCTGGTCATCTGGACTTTGGGCGAGGAGGCCCTACTTAAATTCCATAATGACTTCAATAACTTTCACCCCACCATCAACCTTAAGCTTACCTATTCAGAGAGCCAAATCCACTTTCTGGATACCACAATACACATCAAAGCCCATCGGCTATTCACATCAATATACCACAAACCCACAGACAGAACGGTCTACCTCAGAAACGACAGCTTCCACCCCAAGCACACAAAACATTCCATTATATACAGCCAGGCTATACGGTACAATTGTATTTGCTCCGACAAGACAGACCTGGACAAACACCTCCTGCATCTGATGATAAAATTTCTCCAATTGGGATACAAACCAAAAGGGACAGACAACCAAATAAACAAAGCGGCCGCCATCAACAGAGACAGTCTGCTCAAGTACAAAGAGACCCAGAGTGAAGAAAAAGTGCCTCTAGTTGTCACCTACAACCCACAGTTTGGGATCCTACAAAGATTCCCAAAGGGAAACTCGAACCTGTGCTGCATAGGTACGACAGACTAAAAGAAATATTCCCAGTCCACCTTCTCCTTTCCTTTTGGCAACCACCAAAAATGGCACCTCATCCTGCCTGCAGAACAGGTGCAAAACCTGCAGGCACATCCATACCGCTGACAGTGTACCTGTCCCATAGTCAAAGCAGGTGCACAGAATTAGGGGGACATTTTCCTGCAGGTCTAGCAATGTGGTGTATCTTATGTGTGTGCAATGTCCCAGAACAGGCCTCTATGTGGGGGAAACAGGGCAGAGGCTCAGCCAGCGCATGAATTCACACAGATTCACCATTAATAACAACAGACCTGATCTTCCAGTGGCCGCACATTTCTCCAGAGATGACCATTCTATTGAAGATTTGAAGATTGTGGTTTTAATGGGACATTTTAAGACACAGAGGGAGAGAAAGGAATGGGAATTTAAGTTAATGCAAACATTTCAAACTCTGCAAAATGGACTAAATATCCATGCTAGTTTCATGTCACACTATGTGTGAACTGTGAGGGCCACAAATCACACCTGAGAGCGAAGAGATAAGAGGAAGAATTACTGATCCCTCCTGTCACGCCTCACAAGTTTCCAGATTATTTCTTGACCTGTTGTAAATTACTTCTCTGTTTATATTGTATTTTGTTATATTTAAAGATTCTAAGTTCCTTTGAAGGTCCATGTCTTTTGTGTACAAAAAGTCTGTACATTTTCAGTTTCTTGTATAACATCATGTCTGAAGAAGGGAGCTAGTACTCTTGAAAGCTCACCATCAAATATACTCAGTTAGCCTGAAAAAGGTATCGCCTAATTTCTTCACTCTTCTACAACCTATGACAGAACATGGCACAGAGTGGCCAAGAGAGGAATAATATGGTTACATAGACTCCCATGGTGAAGTCTTATGGCTCCATGGAGCTACAGAGCTGTGATATGGTTGTTTGCATAAGCTGTAAAGTACACACATTTTTTTCTATGTGGCTACATTAAACATTTTAATTACTAGGAAAAACTCGGAGCAAAAACTATGTAAATTGTCTTTTTTCTCCCAGCAATCGATTGTGATTAGAAAAATCAATACCTAGAACTGTTGTCAAGGTGACAGAATTTATTGTCCTTCCTGGCTTTCCTCAACATTACTTAAGAGTGTGGTTGATTGTTTAAGAAACAAGTCATCTTCATTTCATTTTATGGCTCATTAAACAGGTCTAGAAAATATTCAATCCTGTAGGACCGGTACTGGAAGACTTTAAATGTATGCTCCGCTAATGATGCTGGAATTAGCAAAGCCAAATATTTAGTACACAAAGGTCAGTGTATGCACTAATTAAAAATGTATCTGGGCAAAGTAAATGAATCAATTATCCACCTCCTAATGGATTGAGAGTGGCGCTCGAAAGGATGACGGTAAGCTCGCTGTCAGGAAATTGGTTGCACTTTAATCGTAGATAGGAGCTGATGTGACTTTAATGTGCAGACACACATGCAACACTGTATCGGGAGAAAGGAATTAGATTTCACAAAATACTTTTCCAATAACGGTCGTACAATATAGATGTCCTCAAGGCTAACTGCGGGGCACAACCTCTGCTGGTCTAGAACAGATGTCCAGATACACGGCACATGAATCAATTCCTTTTTTTGTAGGACAGATTATAACAGAAAGAAATCACGACATTGATTGATGACTGGCTTCAGGTGGCATTTATGCAATAAGTGGACTCTCTTTATGAATACAGAATTTAAATAAGGATAAAAAATTTAATATTACCAATCAATGGATGATTTAAGACATTCTGCAAAAGTATTTGCCGCTTTTGGATCTCATATTATATACTTCACATTGACTGATATCTGATGGTTCAACCAAGTTTCAGAGCAACTGATAGCAAGTTTTGAATGTATTCCTTTTTATTTTAACTCATTAAAGCAATGGAATTGGTTCTTGGGGTCCATCAGTACAGTTGTTTCTTAGGGCTCACCAGTGGAGTTGAATTTTGGGGCCCACTAGTGGACTTGGTTCTTGGGGACCACCAGTGGAGTTGGTTCTTGGAGACCACTAGTGGATTTGATTCTTGGGGCCCACCTTTGGAGTTGGTTCTTAAGGTTCACCAGTGGAGTTGGTTCCTGGAACTCACCAGTAGGGTTGTTTCTTGGAGCCCACCAGTGGAGTTGGTTCTTGGGGAAAACCAGCGGAGTTGGGTTTTGAGGACCACCAGTATACTTGATTCATGAGGCCCACCAATGGTGTTATTTCTTGGGGTGCACCAGTGGAATTGGTTCTTGGGGCCCATCAGTGGAGTTGTTTCTTTTGGCCCACCCTACAGCTTCTGTACATGCATACAGAATGGGATTTGGGATGAAATATTCTCTTTAGGGCAATTTGGTTTATGTCTTATGGGTGTCATATTCTGGATCAATAGGAAAGACAAATCTTTCCCTCAACTTTGGTTGAACATGATTGACACATGTCCCTTTTTAGCAATAATAGGTAGCTATAAAAGGTGCAGATCTCTCTATTCACTTGTATGGCAAATAGATCAAGCAAAGGTTTTTAGGCAAGGTCCCTCATGGTACGGAGTTTCAATGACAATGAACAACACACGGAACTGAAGGAGGCAAAAAACTTAAACCTAGTGTAATATGTAAAAACACAAAACAATGCTTGGGCCATGCTTGGAAACCTCTGAGCTTTTTTGAGTTATCTACCTTCACTGTACTTTATTCTGTTCAGTGTTACCTGAGAGAGTGCGGTCGGAGTGGCATCAGGACTAGTGGTTGTTAAAAACCCTGGTCAGAGATTAAAACTGCAAGGTAAGTGTAGACCTGACAAAAGGGGGTTTGTGTTCTCTTTGTATACTACACTAGAAAAAGTGTCCTCTGTCTATTTTTTTTATCTTGACTTCTTTTTCAAAAATAGCACCACCTCTGTCATAGATGTGCCTGGTCATGAAATGAATGGGGCTGAGCTGCAATATCAGAAGCATCCTGTGACAGAGGTGGTGCTATTTTTGATAGAAAGCAGTCATTTTTTTAAAACCTGGACAACCCCTTTGAGGGCTCTAAGGAGTTAAAATAAAAAAGTAATAGATTCAAAAACTGTCATAAAAATCTAATGGTATATATAAAACCAAGTAACAGTAAAACATTGATATTATCTTTAACACAATTACTTATAATTTATTGTCTGCTGCCTCAGATAAATATGACTTGCTTTAAGTTTGTGACCTCTTATATACCATGTCACTAAACTATACTAGATCTTTGTAGAGAAGATGCCCAATGACTGTTATCATGACGCATGGAGGTATCTAATTGTTACAGGTTGCACATAATCCCAACATCATTAGACAAAAAAAAGGGGTTTTAATTTTTTTAAAACAAAAAACCTCTTTAGGCCAGGGTTGTACAGAGACTTTTAATAGCTCTGATCTCACAGTTAACATTCATGGGAAAGCACTGGGTTGTACAAGAAGCTCTGCTGAATAGAGCAGAGAGAGGTCAATTGGGGCCACAGAATGCCTTTCTCTCTGGAGGAAATGGATTTCAATGAAAATTGTGTAATACTTAATTTCCCCTGAGGAGGCACTGCAGGGGAATTAAACACTTGCCTCTGGCTTCTCCTACAGATTAAATGTGATCACTTGGGGTCTCAGCAGCCTGGGCAACCTGTAATTAATTTATTGCCAGGTTTCTCTTCCAACAAAAAAATATTGTTGGAATCCATTTCCATTTCCGTTACAGTACAGGCTGACAATATAGGGGTCAAAATATAGATGGGAAATTAATTTCAATATCAAATAAAAAAACAAAACTGAGAAACATGGTATGTGCAACTTATTATAGTTTAAAGAATTTGCCTTTGACATTCCTCAGTCTTATGCCATGAAAAGAGATAAAAATATACTAGAAGCGACCCCTTTGGGGCCCCAATGTATTGACTTGATTGGGAAGTGGACTCCTAATATTGGCCCACACTTCTGTGTGTGATACCATTGTGGAGCACTGATTCATTTTTTGTATTATTATCATTAAAGTCAGGGGTCAAATAAAGGACCCCAGGTCTGCAATAGTTCAGTTATTAGGCTCCGCAGAGGTTGTTACAGTCGCTGGCAATTTAGAATATTAACTAATTATTCTAATTATATATTACATTAATAAAATTTTAAAAAATATAAAAAAAAGAAAATAAAAATCCCATTACAAATTGCTTTTTTATGTAAAAAATAATATATTAAAAAAGATAAATAACTGATCTTGTCATGTCTGTAATAACCAAAGTAGGAAATTGATGAATGAAAAACACAATGCCAGAATTGCTGTTTTTGTCCATCCTGCTTCCCATAGAATGGAAGAGACAGCGATCAAAAGTAAAAAGTTGCCAATAAAAATGTCAACTCATGCGACAAAGAAAAAGCCCTCCACTGCTTCATTAACAAAATATATAAAGTTATAGCTCTTAGAATATAACACAAAACAAGTTACATTTTAAAATGTTTTTAATTTAGCATAAGTAGCAAATGATAGTTGTGTCACATTTTTATGACCACTTCCTTCTCTATGTCATAGTCCATAAAGGAAGTCACGTGCTGTAAGCTGGTTTGGTCGGTATATAAGGTGTGTGGTAGGCAGTCTGTACACCTATCCCTCATTGTTGTCACGAGATTTATCAATTTATCAGAGTTGCAAAACAGGACGATTATTGGCATTTGAGCCAATGGTGGCTGCATTTCTGAGCAGTTTGTGAACTGTTTGTGCGCTGCTGTGGTGAAAGTGTATCGTAAGGAGACAAATGGCGCCATTGTGAATTGAATCTCCACTGATTAGAATAGTATAGCCTTCTCTGATGGTTCATGATTTCTACTTCATTGAATGGATAGACTTTGGCATGTCAGATGGGAAACATCAGAGAACAAACACCATGCAACCATTGCTGGAAGAACATAAACTGTTGGTGGCAGCCTAATTCCCCAGATCTGAACTCAATTGAGCATCTGTGGGACAACCTTGATCAGGGTTGTCGCTCTATGGGTCCCCTTGCTTATCCACCAGCAGCTGTGGGATGCAGTAAGCATTGCTACAGATATCTGTGACAATTTACTAGAACCTTATTGAGTCTCTCCAAGCCCCTCTAGCTGCAATCCGTGCTACACATGGCGGTTACTCTGGATATAAGATGATGGTCATGTGACTCATCTGTGTATAAAAACTATATAGATTTGATATCACCATAATTATACTGATCAACAGAATAAAACTAACATGTCCTTAAAATCACATGATGTACATCAGATGTATTCTGCATAGTGATTGCTCTAAAAAGAAACCCCCAAAATTGTGGAATGTCTGGTCTCCCCCGCCCCCCCCACCCAAAGAAATAATATAAAACCATTATATATATATATATATATATATATACTCCAAACAGTGCAATCAATAAATACAACTCTCTATCAAAATAGTACTTTTATGGCTCCATGACAAAAAAATACTGTGTCCCAACACCAAGGTCCGAAATGGCTGCACTACGAAGGGTTTAATATTTCCTTAAATATACAGATAGTAAAATGCATCTGTCCCTCCTCTGGCTAACCATTACCTAGAGAAATCAATTCAAGTTGCTAGTGATGAGTCGAACTTCGAACAGTAGTGGTGTTCGTTTCAAGGTTCAATTCAAACTCGAACCCCTTTAAAGTCAATGGGAGAAGATGTTCTGATTAATTGTTATACAGGTGAAGAGAAGCTGTAATTACCACCCATACAAGCTGCTAAAAGTGACCAAAAAGGCTCTCCAAAACCTCCCCGCCCCCATACATCTCTGCCTTAAAGGGGTTGTCTCACTACAAGGATTGCTTTTTATGTTAAAGATCTTGCAAAAACAAGTCCCTTTGCAATTTATGTCCATTAACAGTGTCCTACCTATTCCTAGATATCCCCTCTTGTATGGGCTGCATCAGCTCCTCAGGTCGCATTAGCTACAGACCTGTTTGATCTCTCCTGATAGGCTGCCACATTGGTTGCTATAGCTACAGACCTGCTTCTACTGCAGCCTAAGTGAAGCCAGTAAATACACCCCTGAATTCAAAATGAAACCAAGAAAACAGGACTGAGGTAAGATGAATCAATGTAGTGAGACAACCCCTTTAATCTCCAGATACCTCCCATCATGCAATCCCCGCTCCTCACAAAACCTTCTTCTTTGCTCTCCTCTTGTCAGCTCGTCACACAAGCAAGGCTTCTCCCGTGCTGCCCCCATACTCTGGAACTCACTACTCAACACACTTTTACTGCAGTAAATTAAGGTTCAACCGGAAACCCATCTGATCATACAACCTACTATAACCCTTTTGCCACTACACCTTAATAAACACTCTCAGTCCCCCACCTTTTGTCATATATTATATTTGCCTTACATCATGTACCTGAACCCTTTGGCTTGTACAGAGCCCTGGAATTCATGGTGCTCTAAAATAAATAATAATAATCTGTCCCTTTAAGCACAGCATAGGATTACATAATGCAGAGCAATGTAAGATTCCTTCTTCCGCCTTCAGACGTGCTTGTTGATAATGCAGTACAGCAGATTTCAAGTATATAGATTATTAAGCCTTTATACACAGCATTGTCTTAAGCATGCACAAACCAGAATTGGATCTCATTACACGTACATCACCCCAGCTCTCTGTGCTGCGTGCTGGATACGAGTGCTGTTCCATTACCTGCATCTAATGAAATCCATTTGCTTACCCCTCTTTTCTTTCATCCTAATTCAAGCGCAATTGAGAGAATCATTTATCTGATCCACGGGATACCATTATAAGGCAGAGAACAGTTAATGGCTATATGAGATTGCCTTAAATTTCAAATTTACTTAAACTTCTTTATGTTGCTTTTCTATAAACAGCAAAATTGCTGAGAAAATATTTCCATATAATAAAGATTGTCATTGTGTATGTTGTGAGCTCCCTGACAGTTTATTTAAGAATAAACACAAGCTTTATAATCCTTGCAATAGAATCTTTATATACTTCTACATCTCTTGTATTGCTAATGGTACAAATAACTGTGGGGCAACAGCTATTCCTACTGATCACTCTCATACGCGTGCACACCCAGGTTGGCTGTGCATGCATGTGCTCTCAGTGGGAAGAGGGGAACAAGCCAGACACTTCTGGAGGTAGCCTGTCTGTTCTGAAATCCAAAATGCTAATGCTAATATCTCAAAAATCCGTCCATTTCTCACTGTGGAAACGACTCAAACTCTAAATTAACTGCTCTTTATTCTTTCATCGTCTTGACTACTGCAAACTCCTTGCTTATCGGCTCCCTCTCTGCAAACTCTCCCCTTCTCCAATCTGTCCTAGAATGCAGCAGCCAGGCTTGTCTTTTCCTCTCCAGCCGCTATAACCTGATGCCTCTACCCTTGTTTTCAGTCACTGCACAGTTTGCCCATCCAGTACAGGATACAGTATAAACTCAGCGCTCTCACCCATAAAGCTCTCCACAGCGCTGCTTCCTCCCCTAACATCTCCTCCCTAGTCTCTGTCAAACCCGCCCTACCCGTGCTCTCCCCGCTTGCTGATGTTATCAGACTACATTCCTCAATGATCCGAACCTCCCATGCCCCCTACAAATTTCACACGTGCGGCACCAATTCTCTGTTATATGCTACCGGGGGGCGATCAGGCACTTTCACAACCCTCCACAGTTTTAGGGGGGCCCCCTAAATACATCTTCTGGGTCTGGCCCACCAAATCCCTAACTGCTATCACACACATCTGTCACTCCCTGAAACCTTGGGCACTCACAGGCACTTATCTGTATATAGATGTACTGTCGGGGTGGCAGGTTCTTTTCCATTTTTCTTATGTAAACCACCCCCTATTTATGAAAAAAGGCCGGACCATTGTAAACTTGGCACTTTCTTACCGTATGTTTCACCCATACACCCTAAAAGATTGTAAGCTCTCACAGCAGGGGCCCCCCACACCTTGTGTCTCATTTGTAAGTACTTTTAATGTGTAATGACTGTATGTTTTAAACCCTTGAATTTGTAAAGTGCTGCGGAATATGTTGGCGATATATAAATAAAGATTATTATTATTATTATTATTATTATTATTATTATTATCGTCAGCAGGGGAGAGTAAAAAAAAAAAACTCTTTAAAGGGGTTTTGCCACGATCTCATTTCATACCTCCTGCATCCAGCTGTTCAGTTCTGTGTGCTCAGAAAGGGGGCGTGTGTGATTTGTTTGAATTGCATATCATGTGACCCAGCGGGATGACCTTACCAGGCCTTTCCTCTCTCTCTAGTGAAAGAAAGGTCTGTTAATGTGTAGAATTGTAAGTAGCAACAATGTAGCTCAGAGGTAACATTTTTGAGTTACAGCACAAGGGTCCTTGGTTCAAATCCCTGCAGGAACTTAACCTGTGGATTCTTTTTTTTATTTGCACTGTTTGACTTATTACTAACTAGTCCAAAGAACAGGAGTAGAATGACAGCACCCGGTCTTTGAACACTCAGTAGCTACCTGAGAAGAGAGGTGATGTCTGAGCATGTGTGACCAGGACTGAGAAGCTCTCAGCCCTGGTCGTATCCCCTGGAGATGAGCTGTAAACAATGGATCACTAAAGGAGCAGCTAAGACAAAAACGGTGCAGAATTTTTAATAATGATGAAAGGTGAAAATGTTTGTTATTTCATTTGCAAGCTTCCCACGTCAATTTTACTTTGTGGCAAAAACCCTTTAAGTGTGAAATGGTCAGTTGGTTCCACCGAAATTGGCAAGTTTGAGAGACATTTGTCTAATGTGTATAGTAACCCTTAAAAAGTTGTCCGGTAACATAATATCTCTCCCAGCATTAGGCACTTTTGTAATGTGCTTTCTCAAAATTTTCTATGGGCTTCTTGCAGTTCTTCATCAGCTATTTGATGACAGGACGCTAAGTAACTCTGTTCCTACACCCAAGAAACAGGTCTGTGTCAAGCCCAAGAAATCAGGTGACCAAGGTTTTTTTTTTTTCCAGGGAAGTCTCTGAAGCCCTTTAGTTCTGACGTCTAAAGCTTAAAATATAATTTAGAAAAAATGGGGTCAGACCGGGCATGATTTGATTGCCATCTATTAAAATGAAGATGCATAGGTCTGCATTGGAGCTATAGACACAAAACAATAGAAATAACAGTACTAATTTGCTTTTGCATTTAAGGTGCTTTGGGGAAAATTTTTTGCAAACATGAACATAGTCTACAAGATATAGAAAGGTGAAACAGTAGTTAAAGAGGCATGAAATCTACAATAAAAACTATCGCAATCTTTTGTGACCCACTGCATTTTTGACAGGTCATAATAGATAAACCAAAAGTAAACATAGTAGAATTATTATTATTATTATTTATTTTAGAGCACCCTTGGTTCCAGGGTGCTGTACATTCGGGTTGCATACATAACATAGGTCAAACAAGGTCAAAGGTGACAAATTAATAATTTAATAACTAACTGGTACAGAAGGAGAGAGGTCCCTGCCTGTGAGGGCTTACAATCTACAAGGAAGGTGGGAAGAGACAGAAGGTGAGGGGCAGATATGTTTGTGGAGGGTGTAGTGACAGCAGGGTTATTGTTGGTTATAGGCAATCCTGAAGAGATGGGTTTTCAGGTTGATTTTGAGGCTGGTGAGAGTGGGGGAGAGTCTGAGGTGTTGGGGCAGTGAGTTCCAGAGTGTGGGGGAAGCACGAGAGAAGAATTCATTCATTAGGTTTGATATTTAAAGTCATTTAGATTGATACATGGTAGCGAAAGAACCGGACCCTTATTAGTCACAAAACAAGTCTTTGGGGGCCTCTAGAACCCCCTACCATGTCCTAATCATACTATGATAACATCAACATTAAAGGAGTTCTGGGGGACTATTCTTTTAATTGTTATAGATCTCACAACTTAATTATATTGAACTTTGTAATTGATACCCATTAAAGTTTTTTTTACCTGTTCTGCTATGTAAAACCAGGCAAAGAGCCCTTTACTCCCTCCTTCCTACTTCCTGTTAACTAGATGCCATCCATTGATCACATGTCCACAATGGCTGTTTTGTCATCACTCAGTGGTTGTGATTTGAAGCCAGGCTCAGCTCAAAAGCACTCCTCTGTAGTGGGTGTGAACTGAGCAGAGAAAGATCTGGCTGCTTCTGGTGACTCAGTCACTATGTAAGCAGAGGTGCTGACAAGAAGGTAATCATTCTAGTACAGAGCTGTGGAGATATATAATGATAACTATGTGTACATAGTCATCACTGCTAGCTGCTGGAATCTAGGTGCCTTCCTTATTGTGCCCTTTTTTTTTGCCTCTTCTGATAGGAGATGTCTTTTTGATACATTTTCCTAAATAGACCTTTTCAGCTGGCTTGCAGTGTGATTCCCTGAAAGTGGCTGAGATTATCCAGCAGCAGTGAGAAAAAATTCTGCCCACTGCTCTTTATATTGTAGTGATGCCAGGGTAAATCCTCATGAAACACTGCCCTGACATCACTTGGTGCAGAGATGATGCCAAATCCCTTACAGTAGGCATACAGCTTTATTATGATCAAAAACTGATTGTTGTTGGGGATGTGATGTCGCCCACCTTTCTTGGTTGCTAGATAGGCTATCCAGTGTACAGAAAATCTGGGTGATGCCACATTCCCCATAGAGTTACAATGATGGGATTGCTGTGTACCTGCTGTGGGTGGTGTAAAGTACATACATAGAACTATATAAACCAAATTATATATTTGTACAAGTATTACATGTATTATACGTGAGGAAAGAATTTTTTGTTTTACCGTGTTACAAACTGTTTGATGCACTTTATTATAACAGCCTGCTCCAGACAATAAGGAAGTGAACTGGAGCAGAGATGCACTGGCATGAGGTGTACATGTCTGAGTATGATGATGTAAGAGTGTACAGGGCAGGGCTAAACAGTGCTAGGAGGATTAGGGGCGGGTGCAGAGAAGTCCTAGATTATAACGGCAATGCATTCTGGTACTTGTATTAAAGAGATGCTGGAGAACTACTGACTCTCCCACAAGAAGGAATTTTCATTGCAAAAAGTGGATTTCATGATAGATGAATAATGAGGCAAAAGAAAAGAAACACATGCAGGTAATGAAATATATTTACTTTTCAATATAAATGCTTTGTAGCGTTCTATAAAATCATTAAACTCTGGTATAACCCCTTTAACTTGAAAAAATTAAGGCTTCCAAGCTAAAATGTGAAGACAGTTCATGGACGTCTTCAAAAGCTGCCTTCTGATGAATGTTTTTACAATAAAAACATACATGTGCATTGAAAAAAAAAATCACAAAACAATTTGTTTTCAATAAACACAAGTTTAAATATATTATGTGGTTTAAAAACACCTATTTTCATATATCCTGTTCCCATATCTCAAAGTAAAGATGTATTCTATGGGATGTGTCCACTACTTAGGACCTTTATATATTAGGCGGAGCCACTTTCTTGAATTGCAATAATATCCATTGATTTCGATTGGAACCATGTAAGTATTCAATTATCTTAGTATTAATGGGAAAATGGGGAACACTTTCTAAAAAAAAATGGTTTGACTAAGCCTCTACGGGGATTGTGTAGTAATTAGCCATTACATTTTTTCCGTTAGATAATGCAACCAATAACATTTTCTGTTTGAAATTATTTTTTTTCAAACTGTCTGAATATTGCTGTTTCATATATGGTATTGCGCTCCCTGCTGTTCTTTCGATTCTTTCTCTTAAAGGGGTTGTCTCACTACATCAATTCATCTTACCTCAGTCCTGTTTTCTCAGTTTATTTTTTTAATTCAGGTTTACTGGCTTTACTGGCTTCTACTGGTTACTACTGACCTGTAGTGATGAGCTGCTGAGGACACCAGATCTGTAGTTATAGCAACCAGCAGTGACAGCCTATCAAGAGAGATCGAACAGGTCTGTAGCTATAGCAACCTGAAGAGCTAATGCAGCCCATACAAGAGGGGATATCTCAGAATAGGTAGGACACTGCTAATCGACATATATTGCAAAATGACTTGTTTTTTCAAGATCTTTAACATAAAAAGCAGCAATCCTTTAATGTCTACCTGCTGTGTCAATTTCTGGTGGTCAAAAATGTTTTTAAGCTCTGTCCTGCTGCCTGGATGCAAGTAATAATTTCTGCTATTGTTGCTCAGTTAAAAAGAATGAGTGCACTAGAAGTAACTTCTTCTTATTGTCCCTGTCATGCATCCTGACATCTACATATATATGTGACAGTGGTCAAGTGAGTCGCAGAACCTAGAGGACAGCCGCCTCCTAACACTAATGGCCACAACCATAGAGAAAACACTCATCTTGAATGTTTGACCTCTAAAGAACCAGAATCAGTGCAGATCACAGTTCATACAAAGAGGGAGAGATGTCTTTGACGGGTCCTTGTCAGCCTAGGCAATGTGACCACAGGGGCTGACTGGGTAGTTAAGTCATCCAGAGGCCTAATGAGGGAACCAAGAGTTGGCTATTCATAGGACTTTATGTATGAGAACTCACTAGGTCTCAGATCTTCTTTGCTGCCCATAGAAAGCAATCAGAGTTCTCTTTAATTTCATATAGTGCTCTGAAAAAAATGAAAGGGGAGCCCTGATTGGTTGCTATAGGCAACAAAGAAAGTCTTCGATTTAGAGAGTTTTCATACATGAAGCCCATAGCGTCTGATAGGGCATACCTCAGGTATATCTTCAGGACTTTCTGTTTGTTTTACATGCACAGGTAGTAACGTACTGCCATATAGACATAACAGTAAAAATGAAGAGAAAATTAAAGGCAAAAATCCCCTAAAGGGAATTTAAAATATAAAGAAAAAAATAATATGATAAAAAAGTGGTGCCATGAAGCAAAATAATACATAATTAACACATAAACTAATTAATTTAATTCAATAAAAATCACAAAAACATGTACATGCTGTGTATCCCCACACTCCCATTCACACATACAATAAATCTGCAACCCTTTATTCACATAAAATGGTGTAAAGGAAAAAAAACATAGCTCATTCAACTTTTTTATGCTTTCCACCACACACAAAAATTGGGATATATTGAATGTCACCATAAAGTGACCCAAAAATAATTCCTAAAAAATGTGACTTTTCTCTATAATTGCCATATGTAAACATGGGACAAGAGAGCTGTGCGACTCATAGACTCATGATGGAACTTGATCCACTTTAATTTCCTACTTGTAGAAGAAAAATAAAAAACACAGTCTCTTACTCTAGAAAAAGAGCCAAAATTAGCTGTCTCTTAATACAACACCACAATATACAGCTAAAATTTAAAGGGGTTGTCTCACTACATTGATTCATCTTACCCCAGTCCTTTTTTTTGGTTTCACTTTGAATTCAGGGCCGTCTTTACTGGCTTCCACTAGGCTGCAGTAGAAGCCAGGTCTGCAGCTATAGCAACCAGAATTAGCAGCCTATCAGGAAAGATCAAATAGGCCTGCAGCTATAGCAACCTGAGGAGCTGATTCAGCCCATACAAGAGGGGATATCTTGGAATAGGTAGGACACTGTTAATGGACACATATTGCAAAGTGGCTTGTTTTTGCAAGATCTTTAACATAAAAAAGCAATCCTTGCAGTGAGACAACCCCTTTAACTTTTAGTGTATAAACTAATCTAATATAATGTGATTTTTTGGAAATACAAGAACAAATTGCTTCCAGAAAGATATCCAACGCCATCACTCATAACTCAGCACGGAAGATATATATATCAATGGCGAATGATAAAATATATATTATGATGAAACACGCATACTCACGTGACCGGGATACATCACACGTTACGGAAGTACAAAAAAGACACATAAACACAGATTTGATGTGTCCAATATGGAAAGTATTGTGTATTATCAAATAATTATCTACTGGTCCCTATTACACCTTACCTAAGGGTGGGGACCCCGTCCCAAAAAGGACATCCCCACCTATCGGTAGCTGTCCCCTGACTTAGACTATGATCCTAAATAGGAAACAAATGAATTACTGCATCATCTAGGGAGAAAACTCCAATGCGTTTCTCTATTACTGATGCGGTTCTTTAGGGGGAATTTAAAATTTCCCTAATCTAACACATTTTTTTGGGTATAAATGTCATAAATTATGTATGCGGTGGCATCAGCTGCATCTGTAGCATGAACTGGTGGGTTTCACATAAAAACGAAACTCACAGAACAATAGAAACTTCTGCAGAATGTGCTAAGTCTCAATGCATGTGGGAATTCACACCCCAAGTAATACATTATGACACTCGCTTTGGTGTGACTTCTATTCTGTAATGCCATTAACGGATTTTCAACACTTTTTCACAATAAATTTTAACTGTCCATTAATTAGTTAGATTTTAACATAATAGACTGTAAGAAAAAAAATTAAATACTTTTTGTTATACAGTGTCTTGCAGATGTCACTGGATCATGTTACCACAGGTAGGGTTAAGCAGAACTATTATATTCTTAAACTATACGTATAAAAGCAAGGAAAGGCTATTATGCAATAGTTTTCCTAAATTAGCTGCAACTTTCAGTGATTTAAATTTAAATAATCATATACTCCAATTATGGGCAAATACTTACAGTTTCATAGATCTGTAAACCACAAGTCTCACTTAATCCAAATCCAGGTGCCGCATCAGGTCCAGTAGTTTTATGTTTCTGGGATATCAGAATGCTGTGGGAGGCCAAAAGAAGATCATAAAGTCTCTCCCTATTAAACAGCTACAGTGTATCCCTATCAAACAATCTGCGGTGTCATTGTCCCAACAAAGACGGCCCTGTATGGCCCTTCTTGGCCCTAGAAGAAGCTACACTGACCCTGTGGCCCCAAACATTCAGTCGCATAACAAAATGAAGACACACAGAAACGTTTCAACTCGTTTCTCCCTGTGCCTACACAGAGGCTTTCTAGGGGAAACTAACAAAAAATCCAAGGGACACAATGATAGATGTCAATACAGACACATACCTCGGTGGGCAATTGTGGATCCACAATTGCCCACCGAGGTATGTGTCTGTATTGACAGACACACTCCCATGAGATCTCTCCTGGTGTCCTTCTGCATTGTCATAGGGAGAAATGTATCAGGAGTTGACACGTTTCTGTGTGTCTTCATTTTGTTATGAGACTGAATGTTTGGGGCCACAGAGTCAGTGTAGCTTCTTCTAGGGTTAAAAAGGGCCATACAGGGCCGTCCTTGTCGGGACGAAGACCCCGTGGATTATTTGATAGGAATACATTGAAACTGGTTAATAGGGAGAGACAATATTATTTTCTTTTGGCCTTCCACGGCATTCTGATATCCCAGAAACATAAGACTACTGGACCTGATGCGTCACCTGGATTTGGATTGAGACTTGTAGTGTACAGATCCACAAAACTGTAAGTCACTGCCCATAACTGGAGTATATGATTATTTAAATGCTGTTGTCTGTGTCACGTCAAGGGAGGTGCAGTGAGCCCTGACTGGAACCCAGCCCACTGTCCCTGCCTGCTTGACGTGCTGCCCTAGGCGGCAGATGGCAACTGGGCAACAGTCCCTGCGCTTCTAGAGTGCTGGGGCCGTGAGAAGCAAGAATAGTCAGACAATCCAGGTCAATATCAAATAGGAACGCCAGGCCACAAATCAGAACCAGAGGGAAAAACGTAAACAAGCCGAGGTCAAAAGCCAAACGGAAGCAAAGCACAAAATCAGGAGACAAGCCGGGGTCAGGAGAACAGGCCGAGGTCAGGTACACAGATAAGCAGAACACAATATACAGAACAGTAACAAGGTAGCCAGGAATATCACAGGCGCAGCACTCAGCCTTCAGGGAGTTTAAATGGGATTCCTGGATACCGCCCCTGCAGCTGAAAGGAGCGGCCTCCGGGTCCTCCCATTGGCTGCTGCACTCGCCCCCTGGCAGGAGTGGCTGGGCGTCTGTCACTCACAGAGCTGTCAGCAGCAAGTGTATCAGGGAGGGAGCGCACATCAGCTGCTGCAGCCTGTCTGCAGCCTGAGCACAGCTTAGCCCTGACAGTACCCCCCCTTTTAGGAGGGGCCACCGGACCCTTCCCTGGTCTGGGTTTGTCTGGGTGAGACTCATGGATTTCCCTCACCAGGCGATCAGCATGGATGGATTTCGCCAGAACCCATGATCTCTCCTCAGGACCATACCCCTTCCACTGGACCAGGTACTGCAGTGACCTTTGGGCCTTACGCGAATCTAAACTACGGGCGACTTCATTTTCTAACTCCCCCTCTGTGCGAACTGGAGAAGGAGGCCTAGAGGGTGGAGTCACCGGCTGAATATACCTCTTACGAAGTGCACGACGGGACACGTTATGTATACAGAGAGAAGAGGGTAATTTCAGCTGATGAGCCACCGGGTTAACCACCTCCTGAACCACATATGGACGTTCAGGTACAGGTGGAGGGCATAGTTCACCAGGAGGACGAGTTCTGGGAACCTTAGCCCGCGCGCAAACTTCACAAGATGCCGCATAGGCCTCAACGCTGGCACAGCTGCTTCCAGATAGAGCATCAGCCTGCACATCAGTATTGCCCAGCATGGTAAGGAGACATCTGTCAACACACCGTTGTCCCCACCTGACTAATTTCCCTGAATTCCAGTCAAACACTGGATTATGTTTCTGAAGCCAGGGCAGCCCCAAAACCACATCAGCGGGCAGCCCCTCCATGACGAATAAAATACACTTTTCAATATGTATGGATCCAACCACCATCTCCAGCTCAGGGGTACAATATTGGATTGCGCCCCGAGCTAGTGGGGTGGAGTCAATAGCCACTACCCGCAGTGAGTCAGATAGCGGTCTCCAAGGTAGGCCCAGACGTTTGGCGAAAGACGCATCAACAAAATTAGAAGCTGATCCAGAATCCACAAACGCACTCCCAGAACCGGACAGCGACAAGTATGAAATCTTAACTGGTAGCAGCAACTTATTAGATACAATAGGAAATACCTGCTCGCCTAGGTGATCCTCCTGCTGACCACCTAGGCGTTGGAGTTTTTCCGACCTGGTCTTCCGTTTGGAGCATTCCCGAATTCTGTGTCCATCTTCTCCACAGTAGAAGCACAACCCCTGGATGCGACGAGTAATCCTACGGTCGTCAGCCGCAGTGACAGAAAAAGCCCCCACTTGCATGGGCTCCTCTGAGTTTAAATTGGAAACAATGGATTTAGGGGTGACCATGGTGTGGACCACCGGGGGGTGAACCTTTTCCTGCCGTCTCTCCCTAAAACGTCTGTCCAGACGAACGGCCAGTGCCATGGCCTCATCTAAGGTACCAGGGGTAGGGTAAGCCACCAATAAATCCTTCACATGGTCAGCTAACCCTAATCTAAACTGGCATCTGAGAGCTGGGTCGTTCCACCCAGACGGAACGCACCAGCGACGAAATTCGGAGCAAAACTCCTCCACAGTCTTCTCACCCTGCCTCAAGGTGGTCAGCTGAGCCTCGGCCACAGCTTCCCTATCTGGGTCATTAAAAAGTACCCCTAAAACGGCAAAGAACCTGTCCACAGAAGACAGTTCAGGTGAGTCATGCGGTAACGAAAATGCCCACTCCTGGGGGGGACCCTGCAGTAAGGACATAACAATTCCCACCCTTTGTTCCTCATTCCCTGAGGTAAGTGGGCGGAGCCTAAAATACAGACGACAACCCTCTCTAAATGCCACAAAGGCCTTCCTGTTACCTGCGAACTGTCAGGCAACTGGATTGGGGTTCCCCCAGGAGGGGAAGGTAATGCAGGGACCCTCTGACTTGGGGTAGCCTCCTGTTGTTCTACCCTCAGCGCCAGATCCTGGACTAGCTGGGCTAGCCCCTGCATCTGCTCTACCAGAGCTGTCATGGGGTCCATAGTGAGGGTAGAGCAGTAACGGTTTCGGCCTGTGATAATGTCACGTCAAGGGAGGTGCAGTGAGCCCTGACTGGAACCCAGCCCACTGTCCCTGCCTGCTTGACGTGCTGCCCTAGGCGGCAGACGGCAACTGGGCGACAGTCCCTGCGCTGCTAAAGTGCTGGGGCTGTCAGGAGGAAGAATAGTCAGACAGTCCGGGTAAATACCAAATCAGGAACGCCAAGCCACAAATCAGAACCAGAGGGAAAAATGTAAACAAGCCGAGGTCAAAAGCCAAACGGAAGCAAAGCACAATATCAGGAGACAAGCTGGGGTCAGGTGAACAGGCCGAGGTCAGGTACACAGATAAGCAGAACACAATATACAGAACAGTAATAAGGTAGCCAGGAATATCACAGGCGCAGCATCAGCCTTCAGGGAGTTTAAATGGGATTCCTGGATACCGCCCCTGCAGCTGATTGGAGCGGCCTCCGGGTTCTCCCATTGGCTGGTGCACTCGCCCCCTGTCAGGAGTGGCTGGGCCCCTGTCACTCACAGAGCTGTCAGCAGCAAGTGTATCAGGGAGGGAGCGCACATCAGCTGCTGCAGCCTGTCTGCAGCCTGAGCACAGCTTAGCCCTGACAGTCTGATATTAGGATTGGCAGTGAAAATGACTGAAAAGGTTTTTTAATTTATGATATTATTAAAAGTTATAATTTAAGCCACTTATTACGACTGTGATATTTTATACAACTAAAGCAGAAAATTCTTCCTACAATAAAGAATACAAAATCACAGAAACAAAAGTGAACTATCTGAAGACCCAAATAGATTACAATAAGGGTTATTTATATGTTGATGAGAATTCCCCTTTAAGGCAGAGGCCTATAACTCAATTCCAAAAGATAATGAAGTGCTCTGCCCCCTACCTCTTCAACTGCAATATAATTAAACCTCATACACCTGGAGGTACAGATTGGAATTCATTGTGAACGCACACCAGCTCTTGCATTGAATAAACAACTGCCATTTCCATTAACTCTCTGCCTCATAGAAATGATCAACAATACGTGATAGGATAAAACACTGCAGGACTATCAAAGCAGGGAGGACAGCTTGTCTGGAACAGAAGGGGTTCAATTCATGGAGATTTTGGAAAAAAAAATGGAGAACATAGCTAGTGGTCCCCGATCATATAGCCGATAACATGACAACATTCTGCAACTCACAGCCCTGTGACCTACTGTATATACAGTAACTCAGAAAAAGCATACTCCACTGCTGCCAAAGCAGTACAATTCTTACACAATGGAGTATTGAGATGGGTCCAAACCGACAGACGATGCTTAGTTAAAACTTATAATAAGGGAAAGGTTCTAATTATGTAGTTTAGTCTGCATGTTCCTTTTTGCCTGGAATAATGAAAGGGTTTGTTCAAACTGCTGGAGAAATGGATGACTGCTTATAAAAGGACAAATTGCTATTATAAAGGGTTGTTTAATGAAGCCACTTCAATAGAAGAGCAGCATTACATGCCGCCCCTAAGTCTGTCCATCTAACTCATGCATGCACCAGGTGAGCCAGAGTGGAAGTTACTCTTAGGACTTGTCGCCACGGCCGGTTTTACAGATTCGGTTTTGAAAGCCATCTGTAAACTGTCTGTCAAACTTTAGAATGGACCTTAATGGAAAATCCGTGCAGCAGTCTCTACTGCATGGATTTTCCGCCGGACGTTTTTTTAGACCGCCAGCGGTCCAAAAAACATTAAATATGTTCATTTTTCTGTCCGGAATATGAACAAGTCAATGCAAAGGGGGAGTGCTTTTCTCCGTAAACAGCGGGGAAAAGCCGGCCCCCTGTGGCCGTGTGCATGGCCACAAAAACCGAACAAATACCGGTTGAATAATCCGTACCCCGCCGGGATAATGTGCATGTCACTTTCTCCCCACTCAGCGAATACGCTGAGCGGGGAGGGAAGACGGAATCCATACTTCTCTATGAGAACTGTGGATTACCGTAATGACTGGGACAGATTTCAGCCGTATTGGAGCACAATACGGCGTGCAACATGGACTGAAATGCGTCCCAGAATCAGCCGTGTGAACATGGCCTTCATATGCATTTGAAATATTTTGGTGTGGATTTCAGATAAATAACAAATAACTGAAACCCAAGGATGTGCCCTGTTAATGACTAGAAAGCTAATCCTCATACGGACTGGTGGAAGAAATCCAAGGCTGACCCATTGGACTTCTGCTGCAGAAATATATTTATTAGATTATTACTGAACATATGCAGATACCCTTAGAGAGCTCCTTTTCATTCTAGCTGGTAAAAGATAACCCCCCCATGAAATCCATCCACATCTATGGCTTATAGATTGGGGTTGCTATTTTAAAACCTTCATTCTTTTAGATGATATGTTGGTATCTCAGAAAAGCACAGGAGTTATGGGAAAAGAACCGCAATAAGTGTATAAGCCAAATGCGTTTTAAACCCAGTGTATGGGGAATCGTCAGTGGGAAAAACTTAGATTACATACGGTGACCATATGTAATCTAAGTTGGACCTCATTATTTTTTCTGTTGTTCCCACTAACGATTCACCAGACATTGGGGATTTAACCCATTTGGGTCATACACTTTTTGTGGTTCTTTTAGGGTGAGGTGAAGGGTATTTAAAGGGTAAGTGTTGTGGGGTTGACCTTTTCAGGGTGGGTTCCCTGCTAAGGGTAAGGGGTAAGTTGATAGGGTACCTTAGAGAGAGATTGATTAAAAAGATCAAGTGAAACCAGTTTGAAGAGGATGATATGGTGACCGTGTTAGGTATGATTATCTTGCTCTGAATATTTAGAACTTACCCTTGAAGCCCTTGTTTGCAGTTAAATATATAAGTTTCTGTTGGGTCTATATTATTTGTCTTAGATGTATATATTAAAAGTTAAGTTTTAGAGACGTCATCTATTCTCTGCAATGAGTAGTTAATATATTATAGATCAGAGGTTCATTGATCATTTATTTTACAGCAGTGATTTATGGGGAAAGAACTCCATCAGGGGTATAACTAGAGTTTACTGGACCTTATAGCAAAATGAGATGGGTTCATCTACCTAATGGTAGGAAACTGAAATAGCAGCACAAGTAGCAGTAATTACAATTATGAGCATAGCGCTATAGAGAACATGAGAACATAACCAGTAGTGATACATCGCAGATAGCCACTAGCTTGTTATTCCTTACTAAATGGTGCAATATTCTTACAACTAAGTTGGCTCATTGAGCTTAACAACGGCGCTGTCTGACTGATGGGGCTGGTTAGGCTCAGGATAAGTGTACAATGTGGATTGGAGACACGCCTCATTTGGTGATGTCCAGATCTCTCTATTTTTACCGGTGTATTTAGGCGAGTGCTTTCTTCCTGACCCTTCCTTTTTCTTCTGGTAACGCTGTTGTCTTTCCTGCCCTCCCTCCCCTTATGTTATTTGTACTACAGGTCATCGGTGATTGCCTGGTGAAGTCACAGCTGTTGGCTTCAGAAAATAGGTGTGTCTCCAGTGGCTGGTTCGTGCTGCTGGTTTTGGTTGTGTGCATTTACTGCGGCTGGCTGATAGAAATCAAGTATAGAGAACCTGTCACATAAGTTATGCCCCCCCTTGCTGAGGACAGCACCAGCTAGTGTAGAACCTGCTGTTTCCAGTGCTGTGTCCCTTATTCCGTAAGACACAGCAGTTTCAAAGCAATTAATGCTCAAATCTGGCAGTTTTCAGCCCGAAAAGAGACCAGTTTATTTATGAGCAGGTTTTAGCTCCACCGACTGAAGGCTAGCCCCACCCACCTGACAGATATTCACGTTTCTATCTATTCACAGTAATAGGTTAATCAGTTGTGATGTGGGTGCCCCGCCCACATCACAACTGATTAACCTATTACTTTGAATAGGTAGAAACGGGAATATCTGTCAGGTGCTCAAATCTGCAGTTTTCATCCAGAAAAGAGTCATGAAAAGAGTCGGTTTAATTAATGACCCGCCCACGAGGCTAGACCGTAGCCTCAGGTGGGCGGGACATGAATTAAACAGACTCTTTTCATGACTCTTTTCTGGCTGAAAACTGTAGATTTGGGCATCAAATGCTCTAAAACAGCAGCATCTTATAGGATAAGGGACACAGTGATGGAAACAGCATGTCTGACACTAGCTTGTGCTGTCCTCAGCAAGGGGGGCATAATCTATGTGACAGGTTCTCTTTAAAGTTCCTGTTGGAATAACAGTATTGAGTTAAAGTAAGACAGTGGCCAATCCTACCCATTAAAGAATTGTCACGTCAAGGGAGGTGCAGTCAGCCCTGACTGGAACCCAGCCCACTGTCCCTGCCTGCTTGACATGCTGCCCTAGGTGGCAGACCCCAACTGGACGACAGTCCCTGCTCTGCTAAAGTGCTGGGGCTATCAGGAGGGAGAATAGTAAGACAGTCCGGGTCAATATCAAATAGGAATACCAAAGCCACAAATCAGAACCAGAGGGATAAACGTAAACAAGCCGAGGTCAAACACGAACGGGAGCGAGGTACAAAATCAGGAGACAAGCCGGGGTCGGGAGAACAAGCCGAGGTCAGGTATACGGATAAGCAAAACACAATATAAAGAACAAGTAACACAAGGTAGCCAGAAATATCACAGGCGCAGCACACAGCCTTCAGGGAGTTTAAATGGGATTCCTGGATACCACCCCTGCAGCTGATTGGAGCGGCCTCCGGGCCTCCCATTGGCTGGGCGGCCCCCGTGTCGGGATGGCTGGGGCTCTGTCACTCAGAGCTGTCCAGCAAGTGTATGGGGGGGGTTGCAATCGCTGCTGCCCCTGTTATCCCCAGCCTGAGCAAAGCCTAGCCGGACAGTACCCCCCCTTTTTAGGAGGGGCCCCCGGGGACCCTTCCCGGCGGGGTTTGCCCGGGGTGGCCTCATGAAACCCTCACCAGGGTTCACAGGAGGGGATTTCGCGGAACCCCAACTCTCCTCGGACCATACCCCCCCCAATGGACCGGTACTGCAGTGACCTTTGGGCCTTCGCAAAATTAAAAATCGGGTGCTTTCATTTTCTAACTCCCCCTCTTTTTAAAACGGGAAAGGGAGGGACTAGGGGGCGGAGTCACACCTCTTAAAAGTGCAGATGGAAACACACTTTATACGGAAGAAGAGGGGAAATTTTCAGGCGAAAGCACCGGGTTGCCTCTCCGAACCACAAAAGGATTCGGGTACGGTGGAGGGCATATTTTCACCAAGGGACGAGTTCGGGGAACCTTAAGCCAGTGCAAATTAAAAAGATCCCGCATAGGCCCAACGTGCACAGTGGGAAATAGCCTGACCCAGTATCCCCACATGAAAAGGGAACACTGTCAACACACCGTTGTCCCCACCTACTCATTTCCCTAAATTTCCAGTCAACCTGGGGTTTGTTTCGAAGCCAGAGCACCCCAAAACCACATCACGGGAAAGCCCCTCCATCAAAAATAAATACACTTTTCAATATGTATGGACCCGCCACCTCTCCAGCTGGGGGTACAATATTTTGCGCCCCGACTAGTGGGGGATTAAATAGCCATCCCCGCAGAAAATCAATGAGGTCTCCAAGTAGGCCCAGACGTTTGGCAAAAGACCAAAAAAAAAAAGGAAGCTGCCAGAATTTCCCAAAGCACTCCCCAAAACCCAGACAGCGAAATTAGAAACCTTAACGGGGTGCAGCAACTTTTTGGATACAATAGGAAATACCTGCCCCCTAGGTGATTTTCCCCTGCGACCACCTGGGCGTTGGAGTTTTTTCAGACCTGTTCTTCCTTTTGGGACATTCCCAAATTTCCCGTGTCCATCTTTTGCCCAAGTAGAAAAAAAAACCCCCTGGATGCCAATAGCCTAGGGACACCCCGCAGTACAGAAAAAGCCCCCTTGCAGGGGCTCCCTGGTTTAAATCAAAACAAGGCTTTATTTGGGACCATGGTGTGGACCCCCGGGGGGGAAACCTTTTCCTCCCGTTTTCCCCAAAAAAACGCTGTCCAAGAAGGGCTACGCCATAGTTCATTAAATACCAGGGGTAGGATAAGCCACCAATAAATTTTCACATGGTCAGCAACCCTAATCAAAACGGCATCTGAGAGCTGGGGGCGTTTCCCCCCCAGACGGGAAGCACCAGCGACGAAATTCAAGCCCAAAAATCCTCCACAGTCTTCTTACCCTGCCTCAAGTGGTCTCTGACCTCACCAAGCTTCCCTACTGGGTCAATAAAAAATACCCCTAAAGCAGCAAAGAACCTGCCACAGAAGCAGTTTCGGTGGTCCGGCGGTAACGAAAAAAGCACACCCTGGGGGCGAACCCCCAAAATAAGGACATAACAATTCCCCCTTTGTTCCTCATTTTCCCCCCTTTTTTCCTTTCCTCATTCCCCCAAGGTAAGTGGGGGAGCCAAAAAAAAGGCGACATCCCCCTTTTCCCAAATGCCCAAAGGCCTCCTGGTTCCCCGCGAACCTGTCAGGGAACTGGATAGGGGTTCCACGGAGGGGAAGGAGTGAGGTTTTCACCGTTGGGGGGGGTTTCCTTGTCTACCTCAACGCCAGATCCTGGACTAGCGGGTAAGCCCCGCATCGCCCACCAAGGTGTCCCTGGGTCCAAGTGGGGTAGACAGTAAACGTTTTGGCCTGGATAATGTCACGTCAAGGAGGGGCGTCAGCCCTGAAGGAACCCCCCATGTCCCTGCCCGCTTGACATGCGCCCTAGGGGGCGCCCAACTGGACGACAGTCCCTGCTCTGCAAAGTTGGGGGCTATCAGGGGGGAGAAAGTAAGACAGCCGGGTCAATACAAATAGGAATACCAAAGCCCAAAATCAGAACCAGGGGATAAAAAGTAAACAAGCCGAGGGTCAAACCGAACGGGAGCGAGGTACAAAATAGGGACAAGCCGGGGTCAGGAGAACAGGCCGAGGTCAGGTATACGGACGGATAAGCAAAACACAATATAAAGAACAAGTAACACAAGGTAGCCAGGAATATCACAGGCGCAGCACTCAGTCTTCAGGGAGTTTAAATGGGATTCCTGGATACCGCCCCAGTAGCTGATTGGAGCGGCCTCCGGGTCCTCCCATTGGCTGGTGTGACACGCCCCCTGTCAGGAGTGGCTGGGCGTCTGTCACTCACAGAGCTTCCAGCAGCATGAGCATCAGGGTGGGGTTGCGAATCAGCTGCTGCAGCCTGTTGATCCCTGCAGCCTGAGCACAACCTAGCCGTGACAAGAATACTTTGTGTTGGGGTAGTTTTTTCAGGTTTTGAGGCGACTAGGAGTGTCCCTACAGTTATATGGAATAGGATAGCGGTTAGCCCCCTGGAGCCTCACTAATATTAGTCTCTCAAAGACATGTCGGGTTTCTCTTTAAATTTTCCTCTATAAAACCCATCATCTACATCCAGTGACCTTTACTTATTGGCCTCCATCATAATTGAAGTTCAATGACTCAATAAATGGTTCAAAAATAACCCTCAAAATTCCTTCTAAGTACTTTTATTGGAATTTACTAAATGGGTGCTGTCTTGACTATTTATTCCTCGTAAAAATATGGAAGTTTTTGGATGTGCATCAACTTTTTGTCTTTCTAATAGCCATCAGTAAAAAATGTCATTGAAGATGGTGGCCCCATAATTTACCATTTCTTATGTTATAGAAGGTCAGGTCATCTAAAATTCATGGTATTGAGTAAAACGGTCTAGTAATCTACTGTAAATGACCGTGCGTAATGCTCATCGCTTGTCATAATTGGTTCCCGAGGGGTTGAGCTTGATAAAGAGTCTGGAAAAATAAACCATCTGCAGGAGAAGTGAAGACCACTCAGGTCAGCCTTGTCTTCTAGAGATAGACATGACATATATTTTCATTAAACTTCATGGCTCGGGGCTTACTTTGCTTTAACATCTAGTCTGGTAATGTGTATAAACAGGAACGTCTGGTTGCACTAAGTGCCTTCTGTATCACCTACTTAAATAGTGTCTATGTTTAAAAGTGCATTTGAGCCAAGCCAAATGCATCAAGAGCAGATGGATCACTGGGCAGACGCATTGTATGGATTCACATTTTCAAGTCGCTAACTGGGAAGGCAAGAGAGTCCAAGTTTTTAAAGGTCAGTCATTATTATTGACATTTTTATAACAACACTAAGAGCTATATCATAAGCAAAGCACTTGATTACCACAAGTATTGATCGAAATCCCCACCGAGTGAAACATGGATATCATGAGTGGAATGGAGAGAAAAGCTAACATCCAGCACCACAAAACAATTACTGGGCGATTTCTCTAAATGCGACAACATGTTGTTGTCATGGGGTCATCTTGCAATGCAATGTTTCTTTGAGCCTAAAGGTAGAAAAAAGAGTCGCTAACTACAACGTGCAAAGCTTATAAAAAGAGAATATAATTCATCCGTAGGGAAGGCTTTCTTCAGGTCTCAGAAGTAGAGATTTCACAGAGATAGAGATTTTCCTGGACTTAACACCCATCCTGAGAAAGATATTGATGGTTTAGTCTTCCTTGGAGTCTAGTTTACCACTGTCACTCTCAGTGTCTGGGATTCTTAGGGCCACCAATGGAGTTGGTTCTTGAAGCCCACTCTAACTCATACTCTCTTACTCTAATGCCTCTTGCTTTCTGTCTCTCTTTTTCTGTCTTTCTTTTTTCATGCACATGTGCCCACCATGTCCAAAGACCACTTCCGCTGCTCCCCTGTGGTATGGGCAAGTCCTGGAGTAGACCTACCCATACTATTAGTCAGGGAGGCACATTCCACTCCTGGTAAGTTCTCTTTTAACTCGTTAATGACCGCCCACTGACTACAGTATAGGAGTTTTGCAGCTCCCAGCACTAGGAACAGAGCTGTACTTAACAGCTCTGTTTCTAGAGAAGTCTCTATAGGCAGCAGGAAGCAGACTACGATTCCTGGAGCTTAAACCTTTGATTGCCATGGTCCGTGACCGCGGCATAATCAAAGGGCATTCCCCTGCTCCATTGAGTGATTGAGACACCCGGTGACCTGATGGAGCCTGGGCAATATCTGTACAGTAAGTCCTGGGGACTTAGAGTAGCCTCAGAGCTGTCTGTTTAGGAAGCCTGCAGTTAGGGCACACAGTGTGCTGCCCTTACTGCTGCCTGTGTCATACTGACACAGAAAGTAAAGTATTAGCATATACAGTTAAACCAGAAGTTTTGCATACACTATATAAAAGACACATATGCAGGTTTTTCTCACTATCTGACATGAAATCAGAATAAACCTTCCCCGTTTTAGGTCAATTAGGAACCAAAATTATTTATATTTGCCAAGTGCCAGAATAATGTGAGAGATAATTTTTAAGGCATTTTTATTACTTTCTGAAAAGTCAAAAGTTGCCATACACTAGGATTACTCTGCCTTTAAACAATTTGGGACAGCCCATATGATGAGGTCATGTCTTTGTAAGCTTCTAATAGGTTTATTGGCATCATCTGAGTTAATTAGAGACACATCTGTGGATGTATTTTAATTCACACCAGAAACACACTGCTTCTTTGTGTAACGTCATGGGAAAGTCTAAAGAAATCAGCCAACATATCAGGCAGAGAACTGTGGACTTGCACAAGTCTCGATCATCCTTGGGTGCAATTTCCAGGCTGTGGGAGGTTCTACAGCAGTGATTGGCATATAATCTCTGCAATTCCTAGCTTAGCCTATTAGAGGGACATTGCTAATGATAAAGTGTAAATAGCAGGACACAAAGCTACAGAGCTCTAAAAGGTTAATGTTTGTCAGTTCTATATAGAAACAAACGCCTGTAGTGCTCATAAAATGCAGCAGAGAGTGACAGCACCCTCTGGCCAGAGCTGCGAGAGCAGAGAGAGATGGTTAGACCACTAGAGAAGCTTGTGTACACAACAGAAGATAATAACACCTCTAGCTCTAAAGGGAAGCAAAATCAAAGCATCAATGTATTTGATAATAGTCTTTATTTACATTTGCCTACGTGTTTAAATCATTGTGGTAAGAAAACCCCTTTAAGTCAAGAGGTTACAACATATGGAAAGTGTTGTGCAGCAAGGCCCAGTATAGTTGCTGTGGGCTAGAGATAAAGACCAGTGGAACTTCAGGGCCTGATAGGTGCTGCACAGATAGGCCAGAGTACAAAACCCATGAGAAAAATGAAAAAAGATGCAGCACTGGTGTCACACATAGCATTTGTGGAAAAACACTGCTGTTTTTTTTTGGCGGTTTTAAAATCCACCTACCACCAGGAATAAATCCCCCTCCCCCCTCACCTCCTAATCTTTTTAACTATGGTATCTACAGTATTTTTAACCTAACATTACAGAGCAGGTAAAAATTCACATTGAGTGACGTTAACTGCTAATATCAATAAAAATTAGATGATAATTAGAGATGGGCGAATTTCCCGAAATTCGGTTCGTTCACATCGCCGGATTTCTCGGCAAAAAATAACTTCGTTACGAATTACTTCGGGACGAAATCACGTTTAAAAAACGAAGCTATTTTTCCAGGTCTGCACAGAGCCTGCTGGGTGCTGTAGAACGTTGTGCCATGCTTAAATATGCAGAGAGGTGCTTGGTTTAGTCTTCATACAATGAGTGCTTTTAGTTAGACACGACATGACTGCCGCCCGCTCTTAGAATCGCTTCACTATAAAATTCCCCTGGGCACTTAAGAGGGCCACAACTGACCAAAAAAACAGAAGGGGGATGTAGCAGAATTATAAGTCATGCAAGAGGAAAGCTGGAAAAAAAACAAGCTGGAGGAGCTCACGGGCTGCGCACATTAGTGACAGCAGTGTGGAGGTGACGGCTGGCCAAGCCACGCAGCATCGAGGTCAAGACCAGTGGCCACAATGAAATTTGGAGGTGGTCAAAAAAGACAGTAGATAGGCACTGAGTTGGCAGACAATGACGAGAGTGAGTGGAAGGTGTCGGCGGATCGGAGAGCATGAGGTCAGAGAGTGAGCATACAAGACATTCATGGAGGTGGCAAAAAACAGAGGTAGGCCACAGAGTGGGACAATGAAACAGTGTTTGTAGTTGTGGACGGTCACTTGGCAGCCCTGCCACAGCAGCAGCATGAGGTCAGAAGTTGCCAACAATGACCACAGTGGTGTGTAGGTCAGGGCAGCAGCACAGCGCACCTGCATGAGGTCAGACAGTGGCACAATGAACATTATGGAATCGGTTCGGCAAAAAACAGGAGTAGAGGAGTAGGGGTCACAGAGTGGACAATGCACAGTGTGGAGGTCACCGGAGCAGCCACAGCAGCAGTCATGAGGTCAAGACTAGTGTGCACAAGACACAGTGTGGAGGATCATGGACAGCAGCCACAGCTGCTGCATGAGGTCACGATCAGTGGGCACAATGACATTCTGGACGGTGGCAAAAACTCCAGGAGTAGGGCCACAGTGTGAGACAATGACCACAGTTGTGGAGGTCAACGGCAGCAGCCACAAGCAGCAGCATGAGTATGGCAGTGGCACAATACACATTTGGAGTGGGCAAAAACAGGAGAAGTAAGGCCACAAGAGCTGGACAATGACCACGAGACGTGGAGGTCAAAGCAGCGAGCCCACAGCAGCAGCATTAGAGGTCAGGCAGAAATGGCACACAAATCACATTCTGGAACATGGTGGCAAAAACAGGAGTAGGCGCACAGAGTGGAAGAGTGGGAAACCCAATGACACAGTGTGGAGGTCACGGCAAGGAGCGCCACAGCAGTAGCATGGGTCCGACTAGTGGCACAATGACACAGTGTGGAGGGGTCACAGCAGCTGCCACAGCAGGCCGCATGGGTCAGGCAGTGGCACTATTCACATTCTGGTGTTGGAATTTAAAACAGGAGTAGGCCACAGTAGTGGGACTAATGACAACAGTGTGTAGGTCACGGCAGCAGCCACAGCAGCAGCATGAGGTCGAGACAGTGGCACTATGAGACACAGCTGTGTAGGTCACGCAGCAGCCCACAGCAGCAGCATGAGGTCAAACTAGTGGGCACAATGACACAGTGTATAGGTCCACAGGCAGCTGGCTGCAATGAGGTCCAGAACAGTGGCACAATCACAGTTGAAGGTGGCAAAAAACAGTAGTAGGCGCACAGAGTGGCACCAGATGACTGAAGAGTGATGGTGACGGAGGGATAGCAGCAATGGGTCAGAAGTGAGGCACAATGGACATTTGAGGTGGCAAAACAGGAATAGGCCCACTAGAGAGTGGGCTCAATGACAACAGTGTCTGGTCACTTGGCAGCAGCCACAGCAGCAGCATGAGGTCCAGAAAGTGGCACAATCCACATTCCGGAGGGGCAAACAAAAAATGGAAAGTAGGGCCACAGAGTGGCCACAAATGAAAGAGAAGGTGGAGGTTGGACGGCGGGCAGGAGCAAAGCAGTGAGGTCAGAGAGTGGCACATTATGACACATTTAGAGGTCCACGGCACCAGCAACAGCGCAGCAAGCATGGAAGTAGTTCAGACAGTGGCTGGCACAGATGGACAGAGTTGTGGAGGTTGGGTAGGCCCTATTACCAGTCCCTTGGTAAAGATGGTGGTCGGCAGATTGGAGAAAAACTGTCAGCGGATGGTGGTGGCATCAGGCGGGTGCAAGGCATCAGGGATATAGTGCTGAGGCATGGTTTGTTATGAAAAACCGTGATCATTTTCTCAAGTTTGGGTGAGGCATCATGCTGATGTATGTCTGACGCTCTAAGGCATTGGTGTGTGGTAATCCTGGCCGTTTCCCTGCCTGATTCTTCTTGAACAAAAGGTCAGTGTTCCAGATATTTCCTATGGACAAGCGGGTTCTCCTTGGGGTACACGATGGCCACCGACGGCACGGAACACCCTCTCTGATGCTCACACTACTGGCGGGGCTAGGACAGCTTCTCCACTCCTGCAAAACATCGTACAAGTTGCGCCTACAACATACAGTTTGGCTTTACCTAGTTTGTCAAGCGACTTATAACTGGGGGTGGGCAGAGTGCTGTCCAAGTAGGCCACCACCTGGTTGGTTCAGGGTCTGCTCCAGGTCCTGCTGCTGCCTGCTGGCGACTGCCCTCATCCGAATAGGCGGGATGAAGGAAGGTCTGCTCAATCAGTGGGACTCCATGACTTTGCGGGTTGTGTCTGAAGGAGCTGTACTGCTACCGATACCCCCCCACATATTAACCGGCAGCCGGGCAGTAGTACGGTGAGCGCTGAAGAACCCGCCCTAAGTAGACCTGTCAGAGGAGGGACGATGCCCACATAGAGAAGGCCAAACTGACTACGGAGGGACTTTTCCCTATAATATTTGAGGATTTGTCCTCCCTCTACAATGTAGCTAGGAAAAAAGGTCCCCATTTTGGACCAGGTTGCTAGCGAGGGTTCCAATAGGGTGGAGAGACAGAACGTCATCCCTATGCCGGTATGCTGACTATTCCGGCTGTTCACTAGCCAGGCAAATCAGCATGCGCGGGCTCCATATGCAACAAGTGACTCCCAAGGGGTCCCTGCCTCTCCATCTCCCACTGTATACTGCCACGGAGTTGCAGGTCATCGTGCCTCGTCTTCCTCATTCTCACATCTCCCTCCTTCCAGCTGCTCTGCTCCCTCCTCTCTTGTCACCTGGGGTAGAAAATTCCACTCTCATTTCACCAGACAATGCTTTGTCCTCCAATGTCCTCCTCCTCATCCATTTCAAGACCCAGCCTGACTCATGTGGCCAGCGAGATGTATGACCAGGTCTCAAGTCCTGCCCAGACAGATTTCTTCTCGCATCTGTTCCAGGACATGATGCAGTGGAATGACGTCTATTCTTCCGTCTAAGTCCTGGCGACCATGACAAATTACGTGGCCTCCTCGGAATGGCCCTCAACAAACCGGCAGGGTAGTGTCACGCATGAGCTGCCACTGGCTGAAATCAAAGTTACACAGGGGAGTATCTTCCTGTCCGCTCTGGATCATCAGAAAAAATCTGTTTTAATTGCTATTTCTCTGTTCATTTTCAGTCGGGTCCAACATGTGCATGCCTGGAATTCCAATCGGGTGGGAAAACATCGCATATCAGAGTGTGTTGGGGGAGGCCGTTCTGCTGCTGCAGTCTCGAGGAAGGTTTTTTCTGGCATTTGTTGGAATGGATGAAGTGCCTACACAGTTTCCTGGCCATTTTCAGAATCTTTCTGAAAGATCGGTGGAAGACTTCGGAAACCTTTTCACAACCAGATTGAAAACACGTGCGCCATGCAGGTGCTGCATGGTCCATCCCTTCCTCGGTGCAGCGCGGACACCTTGATCTTCCCATTGTCCTTGTCACTGGTTCCGATTTGCAGTTGGCGCGGAGAAAGCACAATCGATTTCTTGCTGAATGAAGCGGGAGACAGTTCCTCCCCTGATGTGGTACTTACGTTCGAAAAGAGGCAAACCAGGTGTAGAAACTGCGTGACACCGTGTGCCGCTACCAATGTGGTATGATGGAGCAGTTCTTGTGGAGGCTGAGATGGTGGTGTGGGTGGAGGAGGAGGAGGCTGGAACATTGGCGCAGGATCCGCAGTTTGACAACGTTGGAGGAGCGATAAGCGGGTCTCTCTGTCCAAGTTGTGGGTGTGTGGCCTGGGCTCGGAAGAAAAATTTCCACAGTGGTACCGTAAACGGACATGTTCTGGGCCCCTGACCGTTGAGTTACTGCTCAGACAGCTTCGCGCTTGCCCGTGCACGCATTGGAACAAACCAATAAGATCAAGGGGACTGGCCCCACATTCTGTATCTAACATAGTTTTTGAAGTGCTTTGTTATTGGTACTGCCTTTTTTGGAAAAGAAATTACGGACGTGGAACTATCCATCTCGGCTCGGCACCAAGCCATTAGTTCTCTGAACAGGCCCGTTACAGAGTCCCACCATTTGGAAAGGGAGGACTGCCCTGCACCAAACAACTTGGACCAGGGTTGTCGGTAAGCTTCTGCACCTTTGGATGGTTGGACGCTTACTGTTGTCTCTTTGCAATCATTAGCCTCGCTGAACGAACTGCTGGTGCCATGAGTATCGAGGAGCAGAGAGCATGCTGGACCGGGAGATGATGTCAAAGAGAAGAAAAACTGTCCCTTCTGCAGAGGGTCTGAGTGGAGCCCTTGGATGGGCTGCAATTGGCTTGCGTTGCCACTGGGCGCTGCTGCTGATGCTGTTGCTACGGCGACTAGTGATCGGACCACACACAGTCTGAGCCACGTTTCTCCCAGGCACCGGATGGTGACGGCTGCATGTGTTGACGGCAGGGCCGTCTCTGGTGCCAACGTTAGCTCCCCTGGCCACGCTTCACTTCTGCTTAAAGATCTCTAGCATATACCAATATTCGGCTCCATCCAGTGTCTTAGCATAAAGAATCTGCCACAACCGTCCAGAGTATTGGATTTTTATCGCAAACGCTCCGCACTGAGTGACTACTCCGCGCCCCCTCGCCCGTAACCCCCCTGGCCCTACTTTCTTGGACCTCGAAGCGGGTTTTTTTACCCCTGGCCGCTTGGCTCCCGACTCACACTGCTGTATCCTGCTGACTCACGGCCACAGACCATTTGCTGGCTGCCCGCTGCTACGCAAGCACGCCCTTTCCCTAGAGATGAAGCCCTTGCCCACCCCCCCCAAGTGCGGTCGTTTACACATCATCTATTTGTGTTTCATCGTAAAACCTGTCCCCCTCCCCGGTTTTGGGTTATGCGGGGCTGACCCCTCACAACATGACCTCCCATGCCACCTCAATCATACTTTGCCCCCTACTGAAGAAGCGGGGGATTTGGCCCCCCATTTCTTCGTGCCAAGTGCCTGCTGACTGCCCCCCTAAAATGTTCATCCTCCTATATAGTGGGCTGACCCCAAACCACATAGTAATCTCTGGCTGAGGGAACCGGAGGGACAGAGGCGGTTGAGGGACGGTGGGGGCCGCTGACCCGCCCCCCGGCCACCCAACAAAGGGGTTTGTCTGACGTTCCCCCCCAACCTTGGGGGGGGTTTTGTCAGATGCATTGGGAGAAATTTGGGTGACCTAGTCAACCAATCAAGAACCCTTGGGTTGCATCGCACACGGCGCTAGATACAGCGGGAGTTTTGGCCCTCACGAGTGACCCCCCGCACTCCCCTTGCTGTGCTGCGACCTGGGCCTGCTCCAGGAATTTGGGCCTCTGCCACTTGCAGGCGAAGAGCCTGCCACCTCTCTGTCTGACATACTGTTTGTTCTAAAATGTACAGACACTGTTTGATGAAAATATCTTTATATGATAAATACACACCCTGTATTTGACTCCAAAATGAACCCACTAAGAAGCTTTGGGTAACCCTTGGATATAAATTGTACTCCACAAAAAGGGGAAAGGGAAAAAATTTACTTGTATGTGCCGTTTAAAAACTCTGTGTATTTTACTGAATGTAAAGGCTTAATTAACCTTCGGATATGAATTATGCTACAGAATTTCTTCTGTGGCGGTGAAAAAAGAAAGTTTCTTTTTTTTGATGCAACTGCAGAAAAATACTTAGTTAACCATTGGATGTAAATTGCGCCAAGAATTGAGCCACCACAAACTACTAGCTTTGGTAGCGTGTTACAATGCGGTTTTTTTACGCCACACAAAAGAGATAAAATTGTAATTAACCTTTGCTTGTGAATTAGGCTTTCGGAAAAATGTATTATTTTGGCGGTGAAAATGACGGTTTCTTGGAGTCACCACAGCTGAAAAACAAATTAATTTAACCCCTGGATGTAAAATTGCGCCAAAGAATTGGCCATGACAAACTACTAGCTTTGTTTGCGTGTTACAATGCGGTGTTTTTAGCCCACACAACAAGAGATAAAATTGTAATTAACCCTTTTCTTGTGAATTAGGCTACAGGAAAAATTTTATATATTTTGGCGGTGAAATGACGGTTTTCTTGGAGTCACCACAGCTGAAAAACGCCTTATTAACCCCTGGAGTAAATTGCGCCAAAGAATTGAGCCCCACAACTACTAGCTTTGTAGGTGTTACAAAGCGGTGTTTTTTACGCCACACAACAAAGGGGTTTAAAAAGGGAATTTAACCCTTTGCTTGTTTAATTAGGCTACAGGAAAAAAGTATATATTTTGGCGGTGAAAAAATGACGGTTTTTTGGAAATCAAACCCCCGCTGAATAACAACGCTTAATTAACCCCCTGGAGTAAATTGCGCCCAAAAAATTGAGCCACCCCCAAAATTTCAGCTTTGGGAGGGTGTTACAATTCAGTGTTTTTTTTGCCCCACAACAAGAGATTAAAAAATTTTTTTAAATTAACCCTTTTCTTGTTTAAAAGGCACAGGGGAAAAAAGTATTATTTTTGGCGGTGAAAATGGGCGGGGTTTTTTGGGGGTCACCAAAAGCTAAAAAACAACGCCCTTTTTTTAAATTTTTTTTTTTTTTTTTAACCCCTGGGTGTAATTTCGCCAAAGAATTTAGCCCCAAAAACTACTTGCTTTGTTCGTGTTACTTTTCGGGTTTTTTTAAGCCCACCAAAAACAAGGGGAAAAAATTGGGAATTTTCCTTTGTTGTGAATTAGGCTACAGGGAAAAAAGTAAAATATTTTGGCCGGGGGAAAAAAGCGGGTTTTTTGGTCACCCCAAAACTGAAAAAACAACGCTTAATTAAACCCCCGGATGAAAATTTTTGGCCCCAAAAAAAATTGGGACCAAAAAATGAAGTTGGGGAAATTTGGGATTTTAAAAACCGGGGTTTTTTAAATAAAAAAAACAGGAACTGGGTTTTTGATTTCCCCCCTTGGAAATTCAAGTGCTTTTGAAAACCCGTAGGATTAAAATTAAAAGGGAGTGCAGTGGAAAGCACACTGGATTTCAGAAACCAATACCCCCAAAAAAAACAGGAAAAAAAGAACCGGGTTAAAAAGAAGCAGTCCTTTGAGACAAGCTAAAACCCCCAAAAAAATCGCTGTTAAAAAAAATCAGTTTTTTTCGTAACAATCAGCCGCCCCCGGGAAACCCCCCCCCGATCCCGAAAAGTGAGAGGGTATGAGCTCCCCCGCGTCGGGGCCCCGGGGCTTAATAGTGGGGGGGGACGTTAAAAGAATCCCGCCGGTCCCCTGATTTGGGTTCATCTTTTGCCATGTCATTTCAGGCTATGCCCTTCTTCTTCCCCGGGGTCTTTGCCCCATGTTTAAAAACCTTTTGGCCCCGCAGCATTTTTTTTCAAAAGAAAAGCACACTTTGTTCACCCGAATTTTTCCCAAAATTCGACTTTTGTTCAGAACCAAAATTTTTTCCCGAAATTCGAAACGAAATTTACTTCGTTTTTAATCAATTCGGGCCCTCTCTAATGAATTTAAAAATAATAATATAAATACTTACTTAATTTTTTATTTTTTAATTTAATTTTAATTTTATTTTAATTGCAAAAAAAAGTAAGTCTTTTTTAAAAAAGAAAATTTGAGGGAAAAAATTTGTAAAACCCCCTTTCCAAAAAGGGTTTATGGATTTCATGCCAAATTAGTAGGAGTTCAATGGTGGAAATGACCAATCTCCAAAACTAAGGCCCAGATGCCTTAAGAAGCTTTGTCATAGTTTATGGAATCATTGGGGGTGGAGCACCCTCTACAAACACACATGTAGTTGTAATGTGCATTACACGTAATATGTATATTGTGTATATAGGAGATAACAAAAGGTTAAGATGATTAACCCCTTACCACCTGAGCCAGTTTTCACCTGCGTGACAGAGCCTAATTTTTTAAATTGCATGTGTCCCCTTATTGAGAATAACTTTTTGACACTTTTGCCATCCATGTGATTCAGAGAAAGTTTTTTTCATGACACATTGGCTTTTAATTTGTAAAAATTTTGGTCCATAAAAACTTGTTTATTTGTAAAAAAAATTCAAAATACGTTGAAAAATTTTAAAATTTTCCCCTTTTTTAAAATTCCTGCGGTTACAATGTTATTCACTCAAATAGTTTAAACTACACAACCCAAAACTACTTAGGGTTGGAAACATTTTTTTTTTTTTTTTTTTTTTTTACAACTTTGGGGCTTAGAAATTCGTAGTAATTTTTCACATTTTCAAGAAAATTTTCAACAAGATGTTTTAGGGACCAGTCCATTTGACGTGGTTTAAAAGGGCCTGAAAAGTTAATACCCCAAAAGTTTCATTAAGAAACTACACTTCTTAAAGTATTTGTGTTTAGGAAGTTTTTAACCCCTTAGATATTCAAAAATTAAACAAAGTGGAGGTGAAATTTCCCAATTCACTTTTTTGCCGATTTTTAATTTTTTTCTTATTTATGGAACACAGTAGATGTACCTGGGAAAGCAACCAACATCGATTCCCTAGTTCTGCCATTTTTAGAGAAATCCCATATATGGCCAATGCATTTTTTTAAACACAAGCCTCAGATTGGGGGGCACCTACTGGACTCGGGGTCTCATT
>JAODAL010017512.1:0-57500 GCA_025379985.1 Phyllomedusa bahiana
AATAAAGGAAAAGGGATCTCTGATAATGTTGTGGCCCCCAATGCCGAGGTCACCCGATTAGTTCCCGGTCTACTTCCCCAATTCCCCTTTTCCAAACAAAAAATGGCCCCTTTTTTGAAAACTTTTTTTTAAAATGATCATTTCTTTACCCCAAATTTTTTTATTCTCTTTTCCCAACATTATTTTTTGCGGGTTTTTTTCTGTGAGGAGCCCTGATAAAGACAGAAAATTTTTCATGACAACACCGTATTCCATTTACTCCCCCTTTAAACCCTTAAGAAGTTTTCGCATTTGTCAATATTTTTTTGAGGTCATGTTGCTGTAAAGATCAGCAAAAATTTAAAGGCCCTTTTGGAACAGAAATTGGCTTCTAAGTGGCATTTCCCCCTCACAATTTTTAATAGTGGCTAAGAAGTCAAATTTGAAATTTTTTTTGGGGCCCTTGTACTTTTGGAGAACAGAAATAATCATGGCCCTTTGGAACAAAAAATGTGGCTTTTTAAGTGGCATTTCTCCCTCAAAAATTTTTTAAACAAGGTGGCTGAGAAGCCCTTTTTTATAATTTTTTGGGTCATGCTGTTTTTAAAAATTCAGAAAATACAAAAAGGGTTCCTTTTAAAAAAAATGTTGTTTCTAACGGGACATTTGTTTTTTTTTCCCTTCAAAAGAAAAAAATTGGGACCAAAGGGGTTTTTTTAAACCTCAAGGCCCTTTTTCTTTTTTAAAATTTTTAAATTGTGGGCATTTTGTTTTTGGGGTTTGGTACATGCAGCTATACAAAGGGGCCTATTCAAAAAAAATGTTTTTTCAAAACAGACTTTTTGTTCCCCCAAATTGCCCCAAAGTGCCCTCAAGGGCAATCCCTTTTAAATTTTTTGGGGGGAAATTTTGCGTAAACATGCAGCATACTACGGGTTCCAAATTCTAAAAAAATTTTTTCTAACAGAAAATTTTTTTTTCAAAAATTGTCCAAAAGGGGCCCTTAAGGGTTTAAATGCTTTAAATTTTTTGGGGGCATTTTGCTGTGACATCACAAATACTAAAAATCCTTTTCCCAAAAAAATTTTGTTTCAAAACAGACATTTGTTTTTTCACAATTTTTCAAGAGTAGTTTCCAAGGGGGGAGGGTTCTGTCAGAAACAAAAAAATGGTAGGACACTTTTTAAAAATTGACCATTTTGGGCAAAATGATTTTGTATTTGCAAGATTTTTAACCTAGCTATCAATCCCTGTATTGAGAAAACCCCCTTTTAATACAATAAAAAAAGAGAAACAAAGACATGGGGGGGATTCCATCCCCATTTTTTAAAAATGTGTTTTCTAGAATTTTAAAAACAAAAAACCCTTTCATTTACAAAAATACTTTTAAAAAAATTCCTCTGAATTTTACAAGGGGGGTTTCAGAAAAACTTGGGCCAAATTAGTTAATTTTAAAGGACAAAGTAATTTGGGGCACGGGCCCGAGAACAAAATACAGAGACCCCTTTCCTCAGCACGTTGAGTAAAATGAGAAAAAGGGAAAGCCAAATAAAGGGGACCTGGGTTTTAAAAAGGGGCGTTAACCCCATATTTCCAATGAAGCTCAATTGGTCCACACTCATTAAAAAGGAAGGGGGCAAGGGGCTCCCAGGTAATTTTACCCTTTTTACTGAGAAGGGGGAGTTCCACACTTCCGCTTCCGCACTCTGCTTCAGCACGAAAAGTTTTTTTTTTTGGGTGCCGGGGTCAACAGGCATTTTAAAAACCCGCTGTTAATAAAATGACAAAGCCAGCCTGGGGGTCTCACCCCCACCCCCTGAAAATCCGGCCCTGGGGCATGCTGTTGGGGCCCCCGACAGGGAAGTCAATGTCCAGAAACCCAAAATGGTTTTTTGAAAAAACTCCTTTTTCCGGCAAAATTTTTAAATGGGGGTCAAAGCAGGGGTTTGGGGGTCATGCTGTGGCCAAGGGGCAGGGATATTCAATGTCCAGTTTTAATAAGAAAGATGGTTTTAAATTTAAAACTGCCCTTTTGCACTTTTTAAATTTTTGGGGGGATTTCAGGTTTTTAAGGGGCCGGGTGTGGTACAAGACAGGATAGTGAATGGTCTGGGGAAACTTTTTAAAAAACCTAAGTGTGTTTCCTAAGAGGGATTACGATCCATTTGACGTTGTGGATGTTAAATTTTAGCTTCTCCAGCCTTGTATTTTGGGGGTAATAAAAAAAGTGTTTTGCTCCCACCATAGACCCTTTTAAAGGGGCAACGGGTCATAATCCAAAAGCTCCCCTATCCCAAAAACCTTATCGGGTTTGCGGCCGACCCTTTGACTATCGATCGATTTTCCATAGCCAACAAATTTGCTCAACACTAATTTTTCTAAGCCGTTTTTCCCGTTTAAATTTATTTTAAAAAAACAGCGTTTTTTTAAAAATACAAATACCCCTTAAATTTTTGGTTACTGAATTATTTTTCACAATTTAAAATACAGGGGGTTTAAATTTAAACCCTTGTTCGCTGTTGTGTTTGAAATAAAAGAAAACCGGGGTTTTTTTACCGCCAAAAAAGACATTTTTCCCCGTAGCAAATTCAAAACCGAAGGGTTTAATTTTCAAGTTTTTTCTTGCTGTGTACGAAAAAAAAAACCCCCCATTTTTAACAAAGCTACAAAGTGGTAGTTTTTGGGTTTTCAATTTCCCTTTTTGCAATTTTTAAAACCAGGGGGTTTAATTTTAAACGTTTTTCGCTGTTGTGGTGGGGCCCAAAAAAAAACCGTCTTTTTTTCCCCCCAAAAAAAAACCCTTTTTTCCGTAGCTTTAAATTTATTAAACCCAAGGTTTAATTTCAAGTTTTTTCTCTTTGCTGTTGTACCGTAAATTTCCCGCCTTTGTAACACGCTACAAAGCGGGAGTTTTTGGGTTTCCAAATTTTTTTGCGCAATTTTCAAACCAGGGGGTTTAAATTTAAACGTTGTTCTGCTGTTGTGGTGACTAAAAGAAACCGTCTTTTTTTATCGCCCAAAAAAGACATTTTTCCCGTACATTTTCATAACCGGGTTTAAAAACAATTTTTATTTTTGCAGTGAATGTAAAATTTCCGCCCTAGTTTAAAAACCCCTACAAAACTGGGAATTTTTGGTTTCTCAATTCTTTTGCGCCTTTTTCATTCAAAAGGGGTTTAAAAAGTATTTTTCGCATTTTTACTTTAAATAAAAAAAACTTCTTTTTCACCGCCAAAAAAGGGAAATTTTTCCTGTAGCATTAAATTTTATCCCAAGGGTTTAAATTTTAAACCCGTTTTGTGCTTTTTCTTTTTAGTAAAAACACAGTTTTTTTTAAACGACACATACAAGTAAATTTTTCCTGGGGCCCTTTGTGTGAGCGCAATTTTAAACCAAGGGGTTTTTTTTTTACCTTTTAAAAACCCCATATTGAGACCCCAAAAAGTTGGGCAGACACCCCCTCAATATAAACCTAAAAACCCAAAAACCCTTTTAGAGACTACAAAGGGTTTTGCACAACCCGCTCAAAGGGATAACCTCAAACTTTCCTTATTAAGGGCCAAATTTGAGGCAACAAAAGCTTGGTAAACCTTCAACATCACATATAGAGGAACCCCAGATGGGTTTTGCAACCCCTAGGGGCAATCAAATAACAATGACTAAAGCACTGATCCAAAACCGAAGAGAATAACCCCTGACTTTAGGGGTTTTACAAGAGACATCCGTTCCTTTTATCAGTCATTTTTTCTGAAGGGTTTTTTTTCCCTTTTTTTTCCATTTCCGGGTCTAGAACCCCCCATGATGGGCTTCTTCTGGCCGCAACTCGTCCGCCTTTTTTACCCACAAAATTCTTTGACCCTTTTTCCCCTTTATACTTTTTCCCTTCCAAATTTAATCTGTTATGTTGGCCCCCATTTTAAAAAAGTAAAATATAAAGTTTTCCCCCATAGTAATAAGGGGGTTTTAATTTTTGCCCACCCCTTTTAAATAGGTAGGTAAAACCGCTCTTTGTTGGTAGACATGCTGCCCCCTGTAGGTTGGGTTTTCCCGCCCCCTGTTGGGAGATTTTTCTGCCCCCTGTACGAAGTTTTACGCCTCCTGTAGATACAAGTAAAATAAATTAGATAGTTTGATGAGAGAGGGAAATTTTTCTCCCTTTGGTTGATATACTGGCCCCCCGAGGTAGGTATTAAATTTCCCCCTGTAGGTACACTTTGATATTTCACCTTTCTATATTTTGCCCTCAAGGGCAGATATATAGCCCCATGTAGATAGGCTCCTGTAGGTAAAATGCCTCCTGTTGATAGGGCCCCGAAGTAAAATGGCCCCCCAGTTTGGCCCCTTTTTGATTTTTAGCCCCCTTTTTGGTTTTTAGGGGCCCCTGTTGTTTAAAATTTTTCCCCTGTAGGTTTTAGTCCCCCCCGTAGGTTATAGGCCCCGTGGGGATATTCCCCCGTATATAGGGCCCCGTAGGTTTTAGGGATCCTGGGGGTTTTTTTAAAAGGGTCCCCAAGGGTTTTAGCTCCCTGTAGGTTATAGACCCCCTGTATATAGCCCCCTGAAGGTGATAGGCCCCTGTAGGTGTTGTCCCCTTTAAAAAAAATGAATTTGAGAAAAAGTTTTGGGGGGAGAAAAGGATAGTCTCTGGTAAGCAAGTGTAATTGAACCCCTAAATAACCCCATGCTGCATATTTTTGCCAAAGTGGCATTAAGGAGCTATGGAGTGGGCTCATGCGCTGAGACTGCTCCATATCTGGTAGGTGTGAACTTTTACAAAATGGTGCGGCACCCGCTTCCACCACCCAGTTGTCCCCTCCCCAGGTTTAAAAAGAAGGCCCCGGGTGCCCCTTCGCTATCCCGAAAAACCTGGGCCCCCGGTCAAAAACCCGGGTTGACCTTTCAAAGGTCCTTGAAGGGTAAGGGTTTAAAAAACCCTAATCCAAATTAAATTGTGGCCTAAATAATAGGTGAAGTCTAAGGTGCCATATAATCCCTGGCTATAGGCTACAGAGATGTAAATCCAGAACTGTAGATAATCCTAAGTATGCAAGTACTATTAACTAAAGTACGTAAATTGAAAAGTTAAAAATACCATCTTTTTCCATTTTAATAATAAAAGGATAATAAAAAATAAAAAAAACATAACTGGTATTGCTGCTGAAATTGTGACACAAAGCAAATTAAAGACTTTTTTTCTTTTTTTCAATGGAGTAAAATAAAATGAATACTAAATATATTTGGTATAGCTGGAACTGTACCAACTAGCAGAATAGAGGACCTATCCCTTATACCGTATGGTAAACTCCATAAAAAATAAACCACCTTCAAAAAATTGTGCAATTGTGTTTTTTAAACAACTCCAACCCAAATTTTTAATGGTGCTTTCCACTACATTATATGGTGATTTTAATGGTACCACTAAAGAAGCATAATTTTTCCTGCAAAAACAAACCCTTATAAGACTAGGTTGATAAAAAAATAAAAAAAAAGTTATGGATCTTGGAAGGCAGAGGTAAAAAAATAAAAAATAAAGGAGTTTTCTTATCAAGTTTCACAGAGTCACAGGCAGCTTCACACTCATACTGCTTGTTCAGGCTGTGGTTGTGGTTCTGTAACAGTGATTATCATATCAGCTTTGCTGTTCCTTGCTGATCCATTACAGAGACATAAGTGGAAGGGGTTTAATCTGTAAGTGCATCCATACCTCTGAGAGGTGAAAACAAGGATTTTTCAAAAGTAATTAATCTAATCTTGATATAGATAAAGACTTTGCTCCTCCTACTATGGTGATATCACTCCCTGCTCTCTGTTTAATCAGGAAGGGAGATATGAATGGTAACCTAAAGGAATGTCAGTGCACTCAGAGCAGATTAAATCTGTGGTATCTCCTGACCAGTGCAATAGAAAAAGTCTTCAATTGTGTGTCCCCACATGTTGAAAGCTAATCATTGTAGTGAGAAAACCCCTCTAAGGACTTAAGGTGTGATCATGCTGACAACATTAGTCTCAGCCTGCATTCTATTACATTCAGAATTCCTCAGGCTTCAGAGTGTAACATTCCTAAGAGACCTTCTGCGAGAAGAGGACAAGCCCCCTCCATTACCATAGTTAGCGAGGTGATAGGAGGTTGAAGAAAAAGGACACAATTAGGACACCACCCCGGCAATTTTAAGGCGCATTAAATGAGTGTATAGTGCACCTGAATGAATGAATGAATGAATGAACCTGTCGACAATCTGGCGTGTGGTATAGCTTGTATAGTAAAATTGATGCGCCTATCTAGGCCCATAGCAAAATCTATGCGCATAGCATGTCATTGCTAGCATATTTGATGTGCCTACTTTAGGCGCATTCAATTGTGTTATACCTGGCATATAATGTGCCCAGTTTTGGTGTACGACAGTTCATTTATATAGAGAATAGGGCGTCAACTTTTTTTGGGCACAAAATACACCAAAAAATGGTGCAGCCCTAATGGGACGTCACACCTAGTTTTTTGAAGAAGTCATGCAGTTGGGCCTTCGGATTCTCATAGAATATGGCACAGTCACTGTACCTATAATATCAATAACTACATACTGTATATGGATAATGGATCCTTGTCAGTATTCATAGCATTTATGGTTTGGCAACTGCTTCCCCTTATACGGTCACTTTCCCTCACATAGGACTCACTCATCCACTGGTCTGACTGTCTTAAAGGACTGCTAACACCCCATCCATCTGTAGTCTTTTTTTCTTGCAGCTTCAAGTACTTTAAATTTGTTCCCATTCAAAAACAACCTCTATGGGCAACATGTATGAACGGGTCAGTTTCACCTTTTTTTCCTATGTATGGCACGTCATTCGGACATGTTTGGCGCACTGTCCACCAGAACCGACACTTGGTAATGTGCCAACCATGTGAGGGCGTTCTTGGGGTGTTCTGGAGGTGTGTCACACCACATTTGTAATATTAGACACATTTTTGAATGTGGGAAGGCAAAACAAGGCGCATAACTGCTCAAAGAGTAACACCAATTTAAATGTGGTCTGCCTGAGTAGTCATAATGGAACTAGATTTGCCATTAGGGCAGAAAATGTCCCTTATTTCTCAACTTATACTAGTAAAATAATAAAAAGTAATTTATTATAATTATCAAACTATACAAAATGTATTTAAATAAATTTAATAATAAATGATATAATATAAATTGGTATAATATCCAAAAAATATAAAATTATCTCCTATAAAATGTATTTTAGATTTATATGATCTAAAATTTATTTTAAGTTAAATAATATAAACTATTGAAACCAATACAGCATCTACCATAAATCCCGTTCTCAATTAACTGCTTTAGCAGCCATTATCAAATTCTGGCATTCATTTATATGTTCCAAAGTACCATAGCACTCCAAACATATACCCTAGGTTCATCAAACCTACGCTGCCATTTATGAGCGCACATTAAACACTTTCCTATATTAAGACTCATTATACACTGAAAAAAAGACGCAAAGATTGTGTTGAGGCGCAAAGTTTCATACATGCCATCCTATGTCTTCTCAGCAACTGGTCACTGGCAAGTAAGCTCTAGCAACTTTATGGCTCTCAGCCCTCCCAGTCTAACCAATCGCACACACCAGTTCTTGCATGCCAATGGCAACAAACACCCATTTGTAGGCGATTGGAGCAAAACCATGCAAAGTGCCCCAGAGCTATCTAGTTAAATGTAACATCTTTGTGGCAATGCCCATAAAGCCCAGGTTACCCATGAAGAAAACAGCAATGACCAACCTACTAGCCTGGTATTTGGCTGAAATGTCTAAAAATAAATGGCTGATCACAGTTTGTAAACTATGTATGAACAGTTAAAAACATAACCTGCCGTACAAGAGCACCAATCTTTCATTTCTTGCAGGTTCAATCTCTTAATAGAGTTTACTCTAGTAATAAGAAAAAATTGTGTAAAGCACATTCCCATTGAGTTAAGCCAAGCTATTAGCGATATATCTATAGACAATCTTGTTGACTGTTTTTAATTAACAACTGAAGATCTTTGAATTGAGCTCGACCCATGTATGGAGACTATATACACAGAAAAACTAAAGAATGATACAACCTATATCACAGACCAAACTACAGTGTTCTTTAGAGATCACCTATAGCATAATAGTGTATAAAGCAAGAATGAAACACTATTTCTCAAAGACTACAGCTTGACTCAGCCTAATTGGCACTGAGAACACTACTAAGTTAATGAGTAATAACTTAGTGCAAGTACCAAATAATTATTTGTGTTGCATCACACATGATATGTCTCAGGAACAGGAACCACATAAACACAAGCCTGCCAAAAATTAATTTAGGGCAATGTCCAAGTCCCCTGCTTCGATGGGAGTCTGATAATGCGTAAAAAGGGAAAATAATGCCTGAATACGTAATTCAGAGAAAAATCCAACCTGTTTTTGGATATATTTGTAATTTCTTTCACAAATCTTATCCATGTGTTGCAATAATTTTAATAATGGAAATATTAGCATGCTGCAGATTTTTAAATTTGCCAAATGCTTATTTCATTTGGATTTGTAATACATTTTTACTGCTGATTTCAATACTTTTAGTGTAGCAGGGGTGAATGTCCAGTGAATATGAGCAGAAAATTCTGCGGCAAAATCCACATGTGACACAAACAAATTTCGCTGCTGATTCATCACACATTAACATCAAGATCCGCGGTGGAAAATTTATTTTATTCACTGGAGTTATTGATGGGTAAGAGTTACATTCAAGAATGAATAGTCAAGGTAAGATAACATTTAAATTGTTAATACATACATATAATATAATATATTACAATATTATATATAATATAATAAGATAATTATAATTTAATTATAATAATTATTATTTTATTTACTTATATTAATTATAATTATATATAATAATTATATATAATATAATATATAATTATACCTTCAACTCCATTTTTGTTCTTGAGCTGAATCCTAAACCCAATCACAATTGGATGAATATATTTTGGACTGGATTTATTTTGGCATACCTGATTAAACTCAATACTAATGAGACAAACACTTATTCAGGGATTGATGATTTGGAATTTAAAGGTCTCCTAATCCCACTCCAAGGGAAACGTTGCTGTTATTTACAGTTATATGAGGACTGCTGCTTAGAAGTAGTTGATCTCCATCCAAAACTGAGGCAATTCTAAAATATAGAGATTTTGTGCCTACATTGGACATGGTTTTTCCTGAGGACGATGACTTCCATTCAGTGTCCATGTATCTATGTAATTGTGATGACTCATCAGAGAAAGGAGGTGGATCCACTGGATACTCGTGGACTTTTGCGTAAAACCCTGCTGGGGAGCAAAGTCTAGCAGCCCTGGCTTTCACCCTTTAACTCTTCACAGAGACCTATTTTTCACCCTTTAACCTCTACACAGGGAACTGATCTTTGCTACAAGGAAACTTCCAGGTTACGACAGCTGAAAGTACCCACAGCTGCAGTACCAGGGAAGCAGATGAGAAGCATAGTCAGTGCATATTTCAAGGCAGGTGGAGTTCTTTCACAGTCAAAGACAAGCCGGTAATTAATACATGTGAAATAGTTTAGAATTGCCAGAAATAAACACTAAAGATCAGGCACCAAGGTGAATGGGGTGTCCCTTTAAATAGCCACAGGAGACCTGTGATAGGCAAGGGAACACACTGGCCTTCTGAATAACAGAGGAGCAGTGCACATGTATAATCTAGGGAACAGCTGAAGCAGTGGAGAACCACAGCAGCTGATAGCACAGGCACAGAGGAAAGCCAGAAAGTTGGACAGAGCAGAGCAGAGGAGAGCAGCCACTTGTGACAGTTCCACTGATATTAACAGAAATGTGAACGTGTGGCTCAGATCAGATAGCAAAATTTGGGCACTAAACACCACTGTGTCAACCAAATGGCCATAACATGATCACTGCATATGACTATAATTGATGGTTTAATATTGTCATTGATGGCTCTATCTGAAAAGAATATGATTATTAGGAACTTTTATGAAACAATATCACAGAATAACACAATATACACTATTTAACATCTTTTTGGTAGGATTATTTTGTGTGTATGTAGCAGTGTTATTGGGATACTTTACAATGTTTTTAGGTTGCTATTTTGGCTTTGTTAGTGCTATTATAGTGCTATTTGAAGTATAAAAAAACAGTACATTTAATCCACGCTAATATGATAAACAATGCTGGATGAAGCAGGTGTAAAAGTCACCGATCTAAAAAAAGACATGAATGGTCAGCACCTCCAATCATAAAGTAAATGGCCCAGGTGCATGCTGCCATGGGTGCAACTCAAATGCAAATACACAAAAATGAATTGGCAGCACTCTGCAGATACCAGGAGACAAATACTGAAAATGTGAATTATTTCAAAGTGCATTTCCGCTACATATATTACATATGAAAATCTAATGCTTATATCGTACATTTTTTATTAAAACTATGGTGCCCATCCAACAACGTCAAGGTGACCTCAGTTTAGATGGGAACCTAAGCTGAACAATCATTATGCTGGAGCCTTGGTGGCAAATAAATAATAATAATAATCCACCTCCACCATTTATTTTATAATATTTAGAAATGTTGACCATTTTTGACTTTTTTTGGATTGAATGTATGAGATAGTGGCTGCCTCTGTTTTGGTTCTGCACTCCACCTATCCATTCTGGCTCTTTTTAACCAGAAGCCGTGACCCTCATGTCCTGCAAACCATGGTGGTCTCTAAGGACACTAAAAGAAGTGAGATTGTTTAGTGTAGGTCCCTATCTGAACTAAGGTCACCTTGCTGTTGCTGGATGGACCCTCATAATTTTGATCAAAAATATGTGCCTCAGGTTTTCATGTATACTGCATATAGCAGAAATGCACTATAAAATAATTCATATTTTCTTTGCTTATCTGCGTCTGCAGGGTGCTGCCAGTTTGTTCCACCCTATTGTCCACATACATTATGTCTATGGGGTATATAATGCTTTACTATTAGTTTCAACATTGTACTAGCTTTACGTAAACAGTGGTATGAGATTTCTTCACCTTCAATATGTTTGGGCAGATTTTAGTAAGAAAAGCTATCCTCGTTCCTTCCATAACAGTTATTTACAGGCATGGTTTTCCAACTGTACATGTTACAAATTGGGTGAGGAAGCAAAATTTATTAACACTGCCAATTAGAAAGTTTCAAAACTTTATATTTTATGGTATGTAAGTGTTATGAATAAAAGGTTACTAACCGTATGCCTAACTTTAGTTTTTGCACAATTTTGAGAAGTATTAGCGCTTGAGGCATGGTGGCTGACAAGCAAATTTCAATTTTCTCTGTTAACAGTAAAGCGCCTCCCAGCAAACACAATATTTTCAATGGAGTTATCAGAAAGTATATCCCGCTTAGTGTTGCAATTTGACAATGGTTCGAATGAGTTTGTCAAAATATTTGGGATTTTTGACGTCCTGAATCTGAAGGCTAATAAACCCTGTAGACATTTTTTACCACATTGGTTGAATGAATCTAGTGTTCGTATAAAGATTAAATACTTAGGACCTCATATATGAAAACTGTCTAGGTCTGAGACTTTCCTTGTTGCCCATAGCAACCAATCAGAGCTCCCTTTTCATCTTTTCAGAGCACTATATGAAATGAAAGAGGAGCCCTGATTTGTTGCTATGGGCAACAAGGAAAGTCTTAGACCTAGACCGTTTTCATACATGAGGCTCTTGGAGACCAAAATTCCAGACCATACAGCTATTTTGGAAAAGGTGGTCTGTTGTGATATTCAAGTAATAGTTTCTACACTTGCTCCACAACTACACTTGCTACATTGGAACTTTCTGACAATTTGATCTGTAATCAAATTTTTATTATTTGCATACTGCTTACTTAAAACATTAAGAAATAAAGTAAAATATGAGTCAGTCTGGGGTTTTGAACAGGGGGCATTTGTGTAAAAGCTACTACTTACATCACAGGATGCTTCCTTACCCACTCAGGTATCAGTCAAGACAGCTTGTATGACTTGGAAATCTATTTACTAGATTTAGGTTATGTTCACACGGAAATAATTGCGGGACGTATTTCGCCCGCAATTACGCCGTGTGCTCGGGGAGTGGGCCTTTTTTGCCGGGGAATAATTTGACATGTCACTTCTCCCCGCTTGCCATATTGTGCGCGCGGGGAGAGGAGACGTCATCCATAGTTCTCTATGAGAACTATGGATTACCGTAATGACTAGGACATTTCTCGCCCCGTATTTAACGCAGTACGGCGCGAAATACGGGGCGAGATACGTCCCGTTATAAGCCTGTGAACATAGCCTTAGGATTAGGGACAGGGATCATTTTTTTGCAAATTCCACAAAACTTAGTTTACGGCTACTAGTCCCCGGAGTCGATTGCTAAGGTCTTAACAATCAACTTGGGGCCCTTAACAATGGCTTAAAAAAACCGACTGGAGTCCGCGGAGTCGATTGTAACTCTTATCAACTGACTTGAGCTGAGGCCTTAAAACCGGGCTTAAGGGACTGTTAGCGACTTCACACACAGTAAATTATGTGTCCCCCCAGTGAAGGTAAAAGGGTCCCCCAGTAAGTTATACGTCCTCTAGTAGGTGGTTATATACTTTATATATCTCCCAGTAGGTAGGTCTGTAGTTTGTATGTCCCCCAGCAGGTATATAGGCAGGTTATTGATTCCCAGAGGTATAGGGCAGGTTAGGGGTCCCTAGCAGGTATATGGGCAGGTTATTGGTCCCCTAGCAGGTATATTGGGAGGTTATGGATCCCCAGTAGGTATATAGGCAGGTTATGGTTTCCCCTTTGTAGGTATATAGGCGGTTATTGATCCCCCAGCAGGTATATGGGCAGGTTATGGGTCCATAGCAGGTATATGGGCGGGTTATGGATCCCCCGTAGGTATATAGGCAGGTTTAGGTCCTCCAGCGGTATATTAGATGCTTATAGGCCCACAGCACGTGTATCTATGGGTTTAGCTTATAGGCCTCACAGCACATATGTGGGTTTGATTATAGCTCCCTGACGTATACAAGTAGATAATAGCCCCCCTCCCTGCACATATAACAGTAGATAATAGCCCCCCTCCCTGACTTTAAAAACAATAGATAATAGCCCCCTCCCTGCACATTTACAATAGATAATAGCCCCTCCCTCCCACATATAACGTAGATAATAGCCCTTCCAGCACATATAACAGTTAGAAAATAGCCCCCCTGCAAAATATATACAGTAGTTATTGCCCCCTCCCTGCACAATATACAATAGATAATAGCCCCCCTCCCTGCACTATAACAGTAGAAAATAGCCCCTCCTGCACATATAACAGTAGATAATACCCCCCCTTTCCCTGCACATATAACAGTTTTTTAATAGCCCCCTCCTGCACATATAACAGTAGTATAATAGCCCCCCCCCTGCACATATAACTTAGATAATAGCCCCTCCCTGAACATATAACATTAGATAATAGCCCCCTCCCTGCACATAAAACATTAGATAACAGCCCCCTCCCTGCAATATAAACATTTGATAATAGCCCCCCCTGCACATATGACAGTAGATAATAGCCCCCCCCCCTGCACATATAAGAGTAGATAATAGTCCCCTGCACTTAACAGTAGAAAATTAGTCCCCTCCCACATATAACAGTAGATAATTAGCCCTCCCATGCACATTAACAGTGATTTTTAAGCCCCTCCCTGCACATATAACAGTGATAATAGCCCCCCCTCCCACATATAAATTTAATAGCCCCCCTCCCCGCACATAGAAAAATAGATAATAGCATCCCTCCCTGCACATATAACAGTAGATAATAGCCCCCTCTCCTGCACATATAACAATAGATAATAGGCCCCCAGCATGAATAGGACAATTAAAAGTAAGACAATGACGCACTTACTGACCTCGCTCCCCGCCACTGTCGCGGTCGTTTGCTCCCGGTCTTTTCTTCAGCGGTTTTGTGGACGTCACCAGGGCGCGCGCGGGCAGCGTTGATTGGAGCGCACACCCCGGGCTGGGCTGTGCACTCCGGCTGCACAGACCCGCATCCTGACTGCGGCCACAGATTACTCCGTGGAGCTCTTGCTCCGCTGAAGCATCTAACTGTATGTGGTCCGCGGGACGCACTTTACAGTTAGCCCCGCCACCGTTTGCCGTCGCCAAGGTCCTAAGCCGCTAACCCGATAGCTTAGCGATGGTAGCAGCTTGGACCTTTAAAGATCGGCCGGCGGCGGATAGCGGCGGCGCCGGGGACTTTAAAGGCTACCCAAAATGAATTGTTGGATATTTGTTAAGTGGGTAAGAATATACCACGTGATTTGCAAATGATCATTTAAAAAACGATCCAAACATCAACGGTGCATGCTTGAGGAAGGAATCAGTGACTTCTGAAACATTGCAGCTGCGGGATGCAGCATCATGTTATGCTAAACAGCTCTACAGACTATTGAGAATCTATATGGATGATACGTACTAAAGAAATGGACTGATGTACAAATAGGTTCTATTTATGTATATTTGCCATATAATATGGTTAAAAGTATCAAGTGCATTTTTGTTATGTGAATAAGAAGAAAGTGAAGCAATTAATATGTAGCCTGCGCATAATTGAAGATTGATATTTGGATCACATTCAAAGTGCAACACTGATAGTCATCAACTGATAGTCATCACTGATACCTCCCCTCACGCAATCTCCGCTCCTCTCAGGACCTTCTCCTCTGCTCTCCCCTTATCAGCTCCTCACACAACCGTCTCCAAGACTTTCTCCCGTGCTTCACCCACACTCTGGACTCACTGCCCCCTCAAATCAGACTCTCCTCCACTTTCACCCGCTTCAAAGCAACCTGAAAACCCATTTCTTAAAGGGTTGCTACAACCCTCACTAAATTGTCACTACTTCCTCCACATACATGTCTGCCCTCACATCCTGTTCTTTTCCCCCTCCTTGTAGATTGTAAGCCCTCGCGGGGAGGGGTTCCTCTCTCCCCCTGTCGTGCCAAATTTTCATTTATCCCTTATCACTGTACTCGTTTTTATTTATGTTATGTATGTAACCCCCCGAATGTACAGCGCCCTGGATTCAATGGCGCTCTAAAATACTTAATAATAAAAATAATAATAATAACCAGTCTAATTCTGATCACTTAAAACTTCTACTTTATCCGTAACTTAGCAAGACAGGAAAAGAACCAAAGTTAGCAGAAGAAAATACCGCTTATGCAATAGAATTTATAATACAAACATCAAACAAAGCATATCTTATGGAAATGCAGCTTTGTATTACATTGTTTGTATAGTTCAGAGTTTCCATCATCTCTTTCAGGAAAAAGATTACTCAGCTCCCTCCTTAAAATCGTCTTTAACCCCTTAAGCACCAGGCATGAAAAGGCCTTAATGACCAGCTAAATGTTGTAGTTTTTGCTTCCGTGTTTCAACAGTCGTTTTTGTTTATTTTTTAAGTGATGCAGTTGTATGAGGACTTGTTTTATGTGGGATAAGTTGTATTTTTTGGCAGCATTGTTTAAGTTTCCAAATAAATAACTGTGAAATAAAAAAAAAAATATCGTAGATTAGAACATAAATAGTGTTTTTCTTTTGTTGCATCTTTTACATTTCACACTAAATAACCTGTTAGATTAATTCTACAGGTTACTACGATAATGTAGATACCTAATATGTGTAGGCTTGTTGTGTTTTTTTGTACATATTGTATGCAAAATAATTTTTAAAATAAATATTTTGATTTTATTTATTTTTTTTAAACAATTTTTAAAACTTTTTTTTTAGATCCCATTAAGGGATATTTATTTTACACTTTTTTTTACACTTAGTAATGTATTAGTATTAGAGATGGGCGAATTGATTCTAACGAAGTGGAATTCGTTTAGAATTTCAGGAAAACTTCGGTTCAGAACGAAGTTGAAGTTTGGGGTACTTCGCGTGAACGAAGTGTGCTTTTAAATGATAAAATGGCTGCGAGCACATGGCGTTACATGGGGCAAAGCACTCTGGGAGGAAGAACGGCATAGCCTGCATTACATGTGCAGAGATGAAGCCAATCAGAGACCGGCGGGATTCTGTGACGTCACCGCACTATATAAGTCCGGGCGCGACGCTGGGAGCTCACACCGCTCTCACTGTACTGATCAGGGAAGGTGCTGCCGCGGCTGCTTATGATATCTCTTACTGAAGAACTGATTTTTATACAGCGATTTTTGGGGGGTGTCTCAGCTTGTCTCAGAGACTGCTTCTCTTAACGTTCTATTTCTGATTTTGTGGGGTATTGGATCTGAAGTCCAGTGTGTGTCTACTGCAGCTGCATATACATTTTAATGCAATCTGCTCACAGCACATTGAATATCCAAGGGGGATCTAAGCCTGTTCCTGTTGTATTCATTTAAAGAAACAGCGTTTTTACAATACAAATACCACTTCATTTTTGGCTGCTCAATTCTTTTGTGCAATTTACATCCAGGGGTTAATTAAGCATTGTTCTGCTGTTGTGGTGACTAAAAGAAACCATCTTTTTCACCGCCAAAAAATAAATTTTTCCTGTAGCCTAATTCACAAGCGAAGGTTAATTACAATTTTTATCTTGTTGTGTAGCGTAAAAAACACGCCATTGTAACACGCTACAAAGCTCGTAGTTTGTGGTTGCTCAATTGTTTGGCGCAATTTACATCCAGGTGTAAACTGCGTTATTTTTCTGCTGTGGTGACTAAAATAAACCGTCTTTTTCACCGCCAAAAAATACATTTTTCCTGTAGCATAATTCACAAGCGAAGGTTAACTACAATTCTTTCTCTTGTTGTGTAGCATAAAAAACATGCCATTGTAACACGTTACAAACCTCGTTGTTTGTGGTTGCTCAATTGTTTGGCGCAATTTACCTCCAGGGGTTAATTAAGCGTTGTTTTTCTGCTGTGGTGACAAAAATAAACCGTCTTTTTCAACGCCAAAAAATACATTTTTCCTGTAGCCTAATTCACAAGCGAAGGTTAATTACAATTTTTCTCTTGTTGTGTAGCGTAAAAAACATGCCATTGTAACACGCTACAAAGCTCGTAGTTTGTGGTTGCTCAATTGTTTGGCGCAATTTACATCCAGGGGTTAATTAAGCGTTGTTCTGCAGTTGTACTCAGTAAAAGAAACTTTGTTTTTCACCGACACAGAAGAAATTCTGTAGCATAATTCATATCCGAAGGTTAATTAAGCCTGTTTGTGCTTTTATATTCAGTAAAATACACAGAGTTTTTAAACGGCACATACAAGTCAATTTTTCCTGCCCATTTGTGGAGCGCAATTTATATCCAAAGGTTACCCAAGCTTCTTAGTGGGTTTATTTGGAGGCAAATACAGGATGTGTATTTATCATATACAGATATCTTCATCAAACAGTGTCTGTACATTTTAGAACAAATAGTATGTCAGACAGAGAGGTGGCAGGCTCTTCACCTGTGAGTGGCAGAGGAACAAACATTCCTGGAGCAAGCCCAGGTCGCAGCACAGCAAGGGGACGTCGCAGCAGGGGTCACTCGGTGAGGCCACAACTGCCGCTGTCATCTAGCGGCCGTGTGCTGACTAGCAACCCAAGGGTTCTTGATTGGTTGACTAGGTCATCCACTTCCTCCCAGATGACATCTGACAACCCCAGCCAAGAGTCGGTGGGATCGTCTGAAACAACAGTTATTTGGCATGGCCCGGGAGCGGGTCAGCGGCCCTCACCTGTCCTCAACCCGCCTCTGTCCCATCCGGTTCCCTCAGCCAGAGATCTACTATGTGGTCTGGGCTCAGCGCCACTATATAGCGAGGATGAACAATTTGAGGAAGGCAGTCAGCAGTACTTGGCAGCGAAGAAATGGGGCCAATATCCCCCTACTTCTTGCAGTAGGCGGCAAAGTATAGATGTTGAGAGTGGCATGGGAGGTCATGTTGTGAGGGGTCAGCCTCTGCATACCAAGACCGGTGATGAGGACAGCAGTGACAATGAAACACAAATAGATGATGATGTAGCCGACCGCACGGGAGCCGGGTGAGGCAAGGGCTTCATCATCGTCAGGAGAAGAGGGTGTCAGCTTGCGCGTCAGGCAGCGGCGCAGCCAGCAAGTGGGTTGTGTGGCCGTGAGTCAGCAGGATAGCAGCAGTGTGAGGTCGGGAGCCAAGCAGCCACGGGGTAAAAAACCCGCTTCGCAGGTCCAAGAAAGTAGCGGCACAGGGGCTCAGCGAGGCAGCGGCGGCAGTAGTCACTCAGTGTGGAGCGTTGGCGGTAAAATCAGCTACTCGGCGGTGTGGCAGTTCTTTGCTAAGACACTGGAGGAGCCGAATATGGGTATATGTAGAATCTGTGGGCAGAAAGTGAAGCGTGGCCAGGGAGCTAACGTTGGCACCACAGCCCTGCGTCAACACATGCAGCGTCACCATCTGGTGGCCTGGGAGAAACGTGGCTCAGATGTGGTGGTCCATCCTGCCGCCGCAGCAGCAGCAGCGGCCAGTGGCATGCATGCCATTTCAGCCAGTCAAGGCTCCACCACCTCTGCAGAAGGGAGCTGTTTCTCTTTGCCATCATCTCCCGGTCCAGATGCTCCTGCTCCTCGCTACTCATGGCGCCAGCAGTCGTTCAGCGAGGCGATTGCAAAGAGACAACAGTATGCGTCCAACCATCCTAAGGTGCAGCAGCTGACCGTGCTCCTGTCCCAGTTGTTGGTACTGCAGTCCCTCCCTTTCCAAATGGTGGACTCTGCAACATTCAGAGAACTAATGGCTTGTGCCGAGCCGAGATGGAGAGTTCCAAGCCGTAATTTCTTTTCCAAAAAGGCAGTACCAGCACTTCATAAATATGTAGAACAGAAAGTGGGCCAGTCCTTGAGCTTATCGGTTTGTTCCAAGGTGCACGACAGCGCGGACGTCTGGAGCTGTAACTACGGTCAGGGCCAGTACATGTCCTTTACGGCCCACTGGGTGAATGTGCTTCCTGCCCAGGCACACCAACAACTTGGACAGGAGACGCCGCTTTCTCCTCCACATTGTCAAACTGCTGCTGTTGCGCCAATGTCCGCCTCCTCCTCCTCCACCACCACCACCATCTCAGCCTCCACAAGTACTGCTCCATCATACCACATGTGTAGGGCACAGCGGTGTCACGCAGTTCTACACCTGGCTTGCCTCGGCGAACGAAGTCACACAGTGGAGGAACTGCTCCGCGTCATGCAGCAAGAAATCGATGTGTGGCTTTCTTCGCGCCAACTGCAAATCGGAACCATGGTGACGGACAATGGGAGGAACATGGTGTCCGCGCTGCACCGAGGAGGGATGGTCCATGCGCCCTGCATGGCGCACGTGTTCAATCTGGTTGTGAAAAGGTTCCTGAAGTCTTCCACAGATCTTCAGAAGATTCTGAAAATGGCCAGGAAACTGTGCATGCACTTTATCCATTCCTACAAAGCCAGGAACACCCTCCTCGAGTTGCAGCGGCAGAACGGCCTCCCCCAACACACTCTGATATGCGATGTTTCCCCCCACTGGAATTCCAGCTTGCACATGTTGGACCGACTTTATGAACAGAGAAAGGCCATTAACGATTTTTTGATGATCCAGGCGGACAGGAGTACTCCCCTGTGTAACTTTGATGTCAGCCAGTGGCAGCTCATGCGTGACACCTGTCGTTTGTTGAGGCCATTCGAGGAGGCCACGTTATTTGTCAGTCGCCAGGACTACGGGATGAATAACGTCATTCCACTGCTTTATGTCCTGGAACAGATGCTGAAAAATCTGTCTGGGCAGGGGACTGGAGACGTGGCGACTACATCTCGCGGCCACATGAGTCCGGTGGGGACTGAAATGGAGGAGGAGGAGGAGGACATTGGAGCAGAAGCATTGTCTGGTGAAATGAGTGGATTTTCTACCCAGGTGACAAGAGAGGAGGAGCAGGAGCAGATGGAGGAGGTAGATGGAGATGAGGAAGACGAGGCAGATGACCCGCAAGCACCGTGGCAATATACAGTGGAGATGGAGGCAGGGAGCCCCTCGGAGTCACTTGTGCAGATGGCCCGCCGCATGCTGATTTGCCTGGCTTGTGACAGCCGAAAAGTCTCCATCCGGCAGAGGGATGACTTCTGGCTCTCCACCCTATTGGACCCTCACTACCGGTCCAAAATGGGAGCCTTTTTCCCAGCTGCTGAGAGGGAGGACAAACTCAAATACTATAGGGAAATCCTCCATAGTCAGTTGGCCGCTGCCTATGTGCGGCATCGTCCCTCCTCTAAATGGTCTGACCGGGGGGTTCTTCAGCGCTCACGTACTACTGACGTGGCTGCTGGGGGAAGGTGGGGGGGTAGGAGCAGTACCAGCGCCATCAGCAGCAACCTGTCTGGAGTCTCTGATGCGCAGCTTCCTTCACCCGCCTAGCGAGGAGAGTAGTCGCCAGCAGCAGGACCTGGAGCAGTCACTGAACCAACAGGTGGTGACCTACTTGGACAGCACTCTGCCACACCATATAGATGATCCGCTGGAGTAATTGGCAGCCACACAGGATTTATGACCTCAACTTGCCGAGTTTGCAGTGGAGAAGCTGTCCTGCCTGGCCAGTAGTGTGGCATTAGAGCGGGTGTTCAGTGCGGCGCGGGCCATCGTTACCCCAAGGAGAACCCGCTTGTCCACGGGAAATGTGGAACGAGTGACCTCTGTCAAGATGAATCAGGCGTGGATCGGCCAGGATTTCCACACCAATGCCTTAGGCGTCAGTCTGGGTTCAAACTACCTGCCTCAGCCACTATTCTGATGCCGCCACCCGCCTGATGCCACACATCTGCTGACAGTTTCTCCATCTGCCTACCACCATCTTTACCAGGGACTGGTATTGCCACCCACCTCAACAGTCTGTCATTGTGCCACTCTATGACCTCATGCTGCTGCTGCTGTTGCTGGTGCCGTGACATCCACACTGTGTCATTGTGCCACTCTCTGACCTCATGCTGCTGCTGCTGCTGTTGTTGCTGCTGCGGTCACCTACACACTGTGTCATTGTGCCACTGCCTGACCTCATGCTGCTGCTGTCGTGACCTCCACACTGTGTCATTGTGCCACTCTGTGGCCTACTACTGTTTTGCCACCTCCAGAATGTCATTGTGCCACTGTCTGACCTCATGCTGCTGCTGCTGCCGTAACCTCCACACTGTGTCATTGTGCCACTCTGTGGCCTACTCCTGTTTTAGCCACCTCCAGAATGTCATTGTGCCACTGCCTGACCTCATGCTGCTGCTACCGTGACCTCCACTCTCTGTCATTGTGCCACTCTGTGGCCTACTCCTGTTTTTGCCACCTCCAGAATATCATTGTGCCACTGCCTGACCTCATGCTGCTGCTGCCGTGCCCTCCACACTGTGTCATTGTGCCACTCTGTGGCCTACTACTGTTTTTTGCCACCTCCAGAATGTGATTGTGCCACTGCCTGACCTCATGCTGCTGCTGTGGCTGCTGTCGTGACCTCCACTCTCTGTCATTGTGCCACTCTGTGGCCTACTCCTGTTTTAGCCACCTCCAGAATGTCATTGTGCCACTGTCTGACCTCATGCTGCTGATGTGGTTGCTGCCGTCACCTCCATACTGTGTCATTGTGCCACTCTATGGCCTATTACTGTTTTTCCACCTCCAGAATGTCATTGTGCCCCTCTCTGACCTCATGCTGCTGTGGCTGCCGCCGTCACCTCCACATTCTGTCACTAATGTTGCCCCTGGTCTCACTTTTTTTTTTTCCAGTTTTCCCGCTAAAGGGACTTATAGGAAAACACCCCCATTTCAGTTTTTTTGGTCATTTTTGGGCCCCCCCCTTAAGTGCCCGGGAATTTTATAGTGAAAGCAAATTCTAAGAGCGGCGGCAGCCCTGGGGTTTTGTCTTTACTAAAACACAACATTGTATAAAAAAAAACCCAAAGCTCCCCTTGGGCATTTTTAAAGCTTGGCACAACATTTTTAAAAGCCCCTGCAGGCTCTATGCAGCCGGGAAAATAGCCGTTTTTTAAGGGAATTCATGCCGAAGTAATTCGGGACAAGTAATTTTTGTCGGAAAATTCGCAAATTGACCAAAAACCAAATTTTTTGAGAAATTCGCCCATCTCAAATTAAAGTTTATTCATTAGCAAAAAATATTACCTTCTGTTCTTAAAAAACACGGGGCTGCGTCGGGGGCAACACACAGGGTCCCCTTATTTGCGGGGCTTGCAAATTTTAGACAGCCCAGGGCTGACTGTACAATATTCCCCGGGCTCTTATCAGGTCCCCTGGGGTCCTGATCACCCGTTTGAACCCGGGGAAAAATCCCCTTGATTAGGCTGTGATACTGATTCTTGAAAATTAAAAGGGTTAAACTCAAAAATTTCGATTTTTCCCTCTGCTCCTAAGCTCTTGGGGTATGTTCACGTCTTTTTTTCGATTTTAAAAAATATATTCAAAAGCATTTGGGTTAAAACGAATCCAACAGGGCACCAAAAGTTTTGGTGTGTGTTTGGATGGGGTTTTTGCTGCAGCGAAAAGGAACATATATTTTTAAAATTGGGCGTCTGCTGTTTTAAAACAATGTCAATTCTTTGAACGGTTTCCGAAAGACCCCATCGGGAAAAAAAGACTTTAAAAAACACCCCCTTGGGGCGATAAACTTCTGAACGCCGAGGGGGTTTTTTACACTGAAAGCAAGTAAATCAAAATCCCAAAATTTGTTTGATTTGGTTCGTTTTTGGGGTAAAAATAAAAAAAAAAAGGAAAAAAAAAAAAAAAAAAAAAAATAAAAAAAAATTTAAAAAAATCAAAAAAAAAAATGCCGTTGTGAACAATTCCTGGGAACTTTTAAAAGACCCCTTGTCTCCAACCGGGGTTTTTGGTTTGTCACTGCGGAAAAAAACCCTTTTCCCCGGCCCAAACCATCGAAAGACAGGGGGGCATCTTTTTGGATTAAGTGAACAAAAAAAGAAAGATTTTCCGGACAAATTTGAAAAATAGTATCTAAAACACATTTTTGAAAGATGTTAAAGACACCCTTAAAATTTGTAAAAAATCAACCATAGTAACATTTGCATTACACATAATTTTTAAAAGTTTAAAAAAGGGAAATTTTAAAAAAAAAAATAAATTTTCCAAGACTTTTAAAAAACCTCTCTACCACCTTTTAACTGGTCCCAAAATAAAAATTTACCCAAACTTGCTTTCCTTTCACCATCGTTCTACACTGCCAGACCCCCATTGTTCCCCCCAGTCCCTCACTGATGACATCCATTTAGGGATCACATGATGCTGCAGCCAACCCCTAAACCTCTGTGGTCACTTGCTCTATATGCACCCTTTTGCCCTGTTTGGGGCCAAGGTTTTGGTTTCAGATCTTTGACCCTTTGGAAAGTGACATCTTTTGGGGGGATTTGGGTTTGGAACACTGGAGCTCTGGCAGTGCTAGAATGATGGTGATAAGAGAGGCAAGTTTGGGGGTAATTTTCTATTTCAGCACAGGGGAAAGGTTTGTGGGGAAAGGTTTTGAAAAACCCCTTTAGAAATAATCCAAATTAAAAAGATAATGTTTACAGTGCAGGGAGGGATGACAGACTGTCCGAGTCATTCCTTTAGGAGAGGTGGGTGTGCAGCTCTTTTACTAGATGTGGCTGCCTCCTGAAAGTAGCTTTTAAGCCTATGCACTGCAGTGCATTCTTACAGGAGCTGAACTTCACCCTGTACTAAAGGAATTTCACATTTACATGTACAGTTTAACTTTTTGTTTGTGGAGGGGATCGGGGCTCCTGAAAAGGGGAATGTGCCCCCCCTTGAACAGCCCAGGCATCCCTTAGCTACTTTGGGGGAGGCTCCCCACACCCAAAGGTTATGGGAAGCGCCCATCCGTCCCCTAATAAAGCAGGGAAAAAACATCTAACATTTAATTGAAAATGGGGGATTTTAAAAAAAACTTTTAAAAAGCAAAATTTGACCCAAAAAAATGAATAAATGGATATAACTTTTTGTTTCACAACAAATGAAATATGCTTGAACTTTTTTAAAAAAAATCTTCTATTTCTCTATGCTTCTAACGCCTTTTATTTTTATTTAATGCAAATTTTTTACAAAAAACTAATTCTAACCCCCTCAAACATTTAGGGGAAACCCCCAACCCTTCTCCGGGCCCGCATTTTCTAACTTTGGAAACCACGGTATAAATTTTTCAAACGGGGAAGACAATTTTTTTTTTTTAAGAAACCAACCAAAAAAGTTCTCTGTTTAAGATGGGTGTCTACATTATTTAATCAACATTGAGCAATGAATGGAATATTCAGACATTGAGCAGTACACTATATACATACTCATGCTTTTCATATGATTTCCAGCAATAAAGACAAGAAATGTTGCCGTTCTCTTTCAGCAACATGCAGATTTCGGCTGCACCATTTTTTTTAGGTGTATTTTGCAGCAGAAATATGTTTGCAGCTTTATTCTATGTATGTATGAACAGTTGTACACCAAAGCTAGGTGTAGTTTGTGCCAGGCACGACACATTTGAATGCACCTAAGTTATGCGCCTAAGATATCCTATGCTATGCAGATACCAGATTTAGGAATCCACATGGGACAGGTTCATACACTATACACTTATTTAATGCATCTTAAAACGGGTGGGCAGTGCCTCTTTTCTGACATATCGCCTTTTATGTTTTATATGGGCCTGATTATTTAAAAAAAAAAAAAAAAACTATGAAAATTCCTATTCATACCTGTAATTGTATATATTGGGCTGTAGAGAGCATTTAAAGGTGTTTAAGATTTGTGTTCATTTTTTAAAAACAAAAACTTTTCTTTTGCCAGGAAGGGGATGAAATTAAAAAAATAAGAATCCAACCAGACTTTTCCAACCAGCTAAGTTCCAGTGCTGCGCACCGGTCCTGCTCTTCCTGTCCAATGATGCCGCTTTCACTGTTCACTTGCCTCTGTAGGCTTTCATAGGTCCTAGCGACCTCTTCCTATTTGAATGGTTTGTTAGGGCTGATGTCTATGATTGGCTTCAGGGTCAGATGCTGATGATTACAAAAATCATTAGTAGGTACCACAGAACCAAAGCTGGAAAGGAGCCAGTTGAAAAGGTGAGTATATTATTATTTTTTTTTATTATTTTATCCCCTCCCACTAAAGTATTCCAACCTCTACAAGTCAATTGCGCATCCTCATCCTCATCCTCATCATTCATTTTTATGGGAGTTCCACATATAGGCAAACACACTTGTTTAAATATTTACAGAACTGACATAGGAAAAAATGTGTCCTATATGGGCTGTGAGTAAGAACACATACGAAATGTATCAGCAATAACAGCTTTTTCTTTTACAGCTGTACTGCTTTTTGTCTAGACATGCTGAGTTTACTTCATCAGGGGAGATCGTTATTCTCTGAAACGCGTAGGTCTTGTATGCCTGCTCGGCTTTCGTTGGCTACAGCCTTAGTGACGTCACTCCAGTCTGTTAGCCTGTATGTGTGGATCCCGCACGCTGCCGGCCGGAGCGCATTAGCGGTGAACACACCACACTGTTTGTATGTTTTTATATATTATTTCTGACAAATCCACCAACTGAAGATTGAAGTGGACAGAAACCTGGATTAGTGCGAGGTTCCTAGCTGATGTGAGCATCCAGTGAGAATCTCTGGGGAAGTGGTTGCACTGTTACAGTGTGTGTTTTACACCTGTTTTATACTATTGCATGGGGTTGCTATTTTTGGAATTTGATTATTTGGGGATGCTTGTGATTAATGTTGGCACCTTGTACAGCGAACAGAGCGCGATCGTCTTTTTTATATATAAACACTTTTTATTTCTATTAGAGGATTCCAGCAGGAGATTTCCTCTGACGATCTTTGTGCAGCTTGTTCCCTGAAACACCTGGCGCTTGTATCTAAAGTAGTAGTTAGTTAATATTAAGTTTTATTTTTAGATGGTGGATGCTTCATTCTCCCCGATTGTCATTTCGGAATTCGAAGTTTCTTCTATTAAGCCACGGTATCAAAAGAGCAAAATTGATGGAGATCTGCATACTGTAGCTGGTTGTCACTCCAGAAACTTCTTCCATCTCCACAGTGAAACCAGGGAGCTTCATCAGGTTCTTCACATCTCCTTGGCCAAAGGCTTTGATTAATTAGCTTGACTGGGCTGTCAGTTCTAACAAGAGTCCCGGTGGTTTCAAACTTCTTTAAAGGGGTTGTGTATGTCATACACAAAATTAATGTTATGCACCCCATTAAAACAAAAAAATGTATACTCATATTCCTTCGGTCCACCATTCCATTGCTGGCTCTCCCCAGTCTTCAGTTGACCTGCCGTCACTTCTGACACAACACCACCATAGCTGCTAATTAGCTGTCGACGGCATTTGCCACTCATTTACATCACCATTTGGAACTGAACAACTCCGGACAGTGATGTAAGTAGAGGCATATGGCAGCTATAGCTAATCAGCAGTTGCAGCAGTGACATACCCATTAGGAAGTGATGGCATGTTAACAGAAGACCAGGGCGAGCCACGCTGGAATCAGGGACCGGAGTAAGTTCAGTATAAGTTTTTCTGTTTAAATGGGGCCCTTAGAGAATTATATAATTTTTTTAATTAAATCAACAGGCCCTTTACTATCATTTGATGTATGGGTATGTCCTATTATTGGGAAGGTCATCTGTAGAAGGCTTATTTATTAAGTACCCTACATAGAAGGCAGGTGCCGACAGTTAATTGCAGTTGACACCCACCACTAACAGTAGGGAATGGTGCCGGCTCCAAACCCTGCTGTTTAAACATTTAGATGCCGTGGCAGGAAGTAATAGAACTGCCATCTTACTACATCCTTTTGCATTATATATATAATGAAGAAGGGTGTACTAATGATTGAGCCCCTTCGTGGTCAAGTACCCTTAGGAGTCTAAATCTGAGAATAAAAAAAATGTTTCAAAAGTATAAAAGATTAAATCAATATTTGTTGTGACCACTCATTGTCTTTGGAGTCCTGGAAGAAATGATATGGCCTCTCATCTGTAGTTATTTCACCAAGATGTTTGGAACAATCTCCCTGCCAAGTTCTTTCAAAACCTGAGTGCAAGTACCAAAAATAACTAATTCTGCTTTGAAGGCAAATGGTGGTCACAACAAATATTGATTTAATTTTGATTTCTCTTTTGTTCATTCACTTTGTATTCTGTTAAAGGGGTTTTAGCATGAGTTAAAAAACCCTTGCACTGGCCACTCACAGCTAGCTGCAAGTAGACCATGCATGTGAATGAGGAGGGTAATGCTTGTATCCGTCCTCTCCATTCACTTCTATGGGAGCTTGTGAACATAGCCAAGCACTCACACTCTGCTATCTGTGGAAGTTGTCATAGAGGTAAAGAAGGAGGCAACAAATGCCACCCTCCTCATTCACATGCATGGCTGGCTTGCAGTTAACTGTGAGCGGCCAGTGCAGGGGTTTTTACTTCATGCTAAAACTCCTTTAATACATGAAAAAAAAAACTATTAACACTTCTATTTTTAAAAGCATTCTTAGTGTGCAGCATTTTATACAGTCATTTAGGAGACTTACTGTAGATTTTTCTACATTGAGTTAATTGTGTCTTCATGACTCGCACCCATCTTGGGAACGTGTCCCCGAAAGTCTCCGCTTCAGTACAGAAGTCTTTAGACTCTGCTGCAGAAAGAGGGGTTTTACAGCTCCCAAACCTTCAGCTGCACTAGGATTAGAGCTGTAGTTAACAGCTCTGTTCTTCGAGCAGTCTCAGTAAGCATGGGGAAGAGGAGAAAACCTCCGATTTAACCCTTTGATTGCCGTTGTCAGTGATCGCGTCATAATCAAAGGGCATTCCCCTGCTTCACGTGTTGATCGGGACTTCTGATGACCTGATGGAGCCCAGGGATTGTCTGTACAGTCAACCCTGGGGACTTAGAGCAGCCCCAGGGCTGTCTGTATAGGAAGCCTGCGGTCAGGGTAGACTGTGTGCTGCCCTGACTGCTGCCTATGTCATTCTGACACAGAAAGTAAAGTATTAGCATATATGAATAGGCTAATACATTACTAAGTGTAAAAAGGAAATTGTAAAATAGCTATTTCTTCATGGGATTATAAAAAAAAAAGTAAAATACATAAAGTGTAGAAAAAACTAAATACAATAAATAATAAAATAAAAATAAATATTTAGGCTAGGTTCACATGGTGTATTTGCAGGGCGTAATTACGCCCTGCAATTACGCCGTGTGGCGGCGGGCGGGAGCAGCGGCGGCAGCGGGGGGCCGGCTCCTCGCCGGCCCATAGACTTGCATTACCAGCGCCGCGTATACGCCACTGGTAATTCACATGTCACATGTCTTCTCCTCCCTCAGTGCAGGGAGAGGAGACGTAATCCAGAGTTCTCTATGAGAACTGTGCATTACCGTAATGACTAGGACATATTCCAGACGTAATTTGCGCACTCCGGCGCGTAATTACGGACTGAAATACGTCCTATTTTAATCCGTGTGAACATAGCCTTAATAGAAAATAATTGTGCCTACATCACACACACAAAAACTAAACATAGTAAATATCCACATGACCGTAATAACCTGTAAAATAATTTAGTGTGAAATGTGAATAGTTTAAAAAAAAAAGAAGAAAATTGAAAAAAAAATCTGCAATAATTTATTTGTAAACTCAAACTATGCTCTCAAAAAGTACAACTTCTTCCGCATAAAACAAGTCCTGTGTCATTGAAACAATAAAAAAAGTTACGACTGTTGAAATGTTTTTGGAGGCAAAAACTAAAAAAAACAATGCTGGTCATTAAGGGCTTTTCAGGCCTGGCACTTAAGGGGTTTACTTCTAAGATATAGATGCAGAGACAGGTTAGAGATCCATGAGTATAATATGCTTCCTACAATGTAGGAGATGGAATTCCAGGGAAATGCTTTAGGTTTCTCTGCTATTTTTGGAAGGCAAAACTGATATCTACTTGGAAGCAGGTGTTGACAGCTATGCATATTATTTATTTAGTGTGTTTTACCTGTCAGATATTTCATAATGGAATGCTGTGTTAATGAATTTATAAGGCATGATTCAACAGCCAGCATTAAATATTAAGTCAGTTGATGTATGCATAAGTTAGAAATGCCACATACAATAATGCACCAATAATTTTTTTAGAAAAACACCACCTCAGTGTCTGTTACAGTTTCTTGAGCGGAAGCCAGAAGTGGGTTTAGCAGAAAGGAGAAGTTGTTCTTTTATATTTACCATTCCTACTCAATCCACTGCTAGTTTTGGATCAATAAACTAAACAGCTGCCAAAGTAACTGCAACTTTTAAAAAAAACAACAAAAAAAACTCTTTCTGCAAGATCATCCTAATAATGATTAAAAGTATGTTCACACAGTGTCTTCAAGGCATATAGCAATGTGTACCATGTGCACCACTATAATCCTGGTGTTTTACACGTTCACGCTCTCCAAAGCGTACTTCTAATGTGCCGGCTCCCGGCCGGCTCCCATTGACTTTCACGGGAGGCGGTGACGTGTCACTTCTTTCTCCCGATGCGCAATTCGCATGGGGAAAAACAGCAAGTAATCATAGCTGTCACTGAGAGCTATGAATTACTGTATTTGCGGGTCGTACTACGGGCGTATTGCAGCACAATTACATCATGAAATATATCCTGCAAAAACGCCATGTTTAGTAACTCTCATGTGGAGCTGTGTTCACACTTCGCAGTAAAGTTGATTTCATATCACGTTTCTGCTGCATTCTTCTGAAATTGCTACAAAATCGCTGCATTTTTCCCACAATTGCGTAAAAAATGCTGCAAAAAATGCTAAATGCTGTCTCAGAGCAGCATTACTGCAATGTGTGAACTTAAGGTTCAATATATAGAAAGGTTTAGCTATAAAAAATTTGACTTCAGTCAAGCCTGCTTTGTTCAGGTGAATGTCATTACTATCAATGCATAAATATCAATAAGTTGGGTGAGTCACTAAGAAACCAATATTCCAACATGTGCAGTAATTTTGTAAAGCCTTGCAAATAATTTCGCTTTATATTTTTTTCAGCCATCTGTTTTTTGGAGCAGGAAGTACCAGTCTCTAGTCATCTATTTCCATTCTCATGGAGCTTTTATGTCTCTCAGTGGGACATACAGAAAATTTTCCACCGGGCTGTCACAGATATGTTACTCCTTTTTCACCTTCCACTTTACATGTCTTGTTAAACGGATCCCCATGATAGAGAATGAAAATACAACTGAGGGTATAAGATTTAAAGCGGATGTCCACTTTTTATACTGCTCTCTAAAAATAAAGTTATGCTTACATCCAACCTCACCTTGGTTATCTAACGTATTTTCTCCTTCTGAATGGGACATCACCACTGCAGCTGCTGATTGACTGCAGTTGACTTGGCTTTTTATTACAAACACACATCGGCATTCACACGAGTGATCGCCGATGCGTGTCTCACTCCGTCTTTCGGATCCGTCCCAAGAATTGACATAGGAGCCCTATTATAAACTATAGGGTGCGTTCCTGCTGCATCCAACACATATCCAAACACGCAGCTGCATGTTGAATACATGTTGGATCTGTTTTGGATCCGATTGCTGCAGCTTTTTTTGGATCCGATCTTCAGATCCAGCACGGATCCAAAATTAAATCCAAAAATGTCGTGTGAAAAGCCCCTAAAATGGCAAAGTTATATGTGAAAAACTAAGGGTGACATGTATGAACGGGGCTGCGCCAGTTTTCTGGTGTGAAAAAGTTGTCGTAGCCCTGTTCTATACATGTATGAACAGTTGCATTTCAAACTGTGGCGCGATAAGCTCCGGCGCAATACTTTGTAATGCGGCAAAGTTTAGGACCGTTCTGGGGGCGTGTTGCACCACATTCATAGAATTAGACACATTTCTGAATCGTTGACGCCAAATCTAGGCACATAACAGAACAGCCAGATAAAGTTAAAGGTAGTCTGCCTGAGCCAGACTTTTATTGGCACCACAATGTGCCTCTATGTATGACCTGCAGAGTAACAGGTTCCTACATTCTGCTGCATTCTACACTGCCTTACAGCTATTTAGAACTGGTCTGTCAACGCCAACACATGTCGACCTAAGTGCACACTATGGGCAACATGTATGATTCTCGCCGCGTCGGAGCGCACCTTTCCGGCAGTTTTCCGGCGAAATCTGCGCCTGATTTATGTCGCGCCCGGGGCGTGCTCATACATATCATGTAAAGTCCGCCGCGCCTCGCCAGTGTGTGAGGCGCAGTGCGGGACTTAGGCGCAGTGCGGGACTGCGCCTAAGATTTGCCGCATGACATAGTGCGATCATACATGCGGTGTAAAGTCCACCGCGCCTCGCCAGTGTGTGAGGCGCAGTGCGGGACTTAGGCGCAGTGCGGGATTTGCCCCAAAAGTTTTCCCCCCCACAAGGCGATCAACATGCGGTGTAAAGTCCACCGCGCCTCGCCAGTGTGTGAGGCGCAGTGCGGGGACTTAGGCGCAGCGTGGGCCTGCGCCGAACACGTAACCCGATCCGAGACAGGCTGGAAAACAGCGAGAAATCCTTAAACATGTCCGTGCGGCATCGAGTATGAATCAAAAAATCGCCTTTATAAAGGCGTCAAACATTCTCTGAAAAAGAGCTCAAACCTACTAAAAAAAATACATAAATAAAATCACTTTCCAAAAATCTAGAACGGCGCTACATCGGGAATTAGGATCTTGGAAATTGCCGGGAAATACAGTAATTCAAATTCTGTAAGCTATTCTGATTGGTCGGCATAAACCAGCCAATCAGAATAGGAGCGACAGTGAACCATTATAACCTATGGAGAAGTTAGAACCAATCAAACTCAAAGGCGGGACAGTTCAAAATACAGTAAAAATGCAGAAAAGAGCTGATTGGCTGAGTTAGCGGGGGCTTGGCTATCCCGGCCAATCAGAGCGCGAGCTGCTTGTCCCATTGTAGTCAATGGACAGATCGGGGCAATGAATTCTCGGCGCTCAGCGCCGTGCGGCATGGAGTATGATTAAAAAAATCATTTTTATTAAGTGTAAAATATTCCCTGAAAAAGAGCTGAAACCTTCTATAAACATAAATCAATAAAATCACTAACAACGCGTTTGTCGCCGAGACCGGCGCAACATCGGGAATTGCAATATAGAGAATTGCCGGGAAATACAGTAATTTAAATAGTTTAAGCTCTTCTCATTTGTTGGCATAAACCAGCCAATCAGAATAGGAGTGAAAGTGGCCCATTCTAACCTATGGAGGAGTATTGACCAATCAGAAAGGAGCGACAGGGCCCCTTTAATAACCTATGGAGAAATATTGACCAATCATATTCAAAGGCGGGACAGTTCAAAATACAGTAAAAAGGGCAGAAAAGAGCTGTTTGGGTTGAGCTAGCGGGGTTTGGCTATGCCGCCAATCAAGCGCGAACTACTTTCTCATAGAGTTCTAGGGGGAAAAGAAATGCAGAGCGAGCTCTGTTTGTAAATTGGCTAAGTTAAAAGAGGGGGTTTTATTTGGACCAATGGAAGAGCGAGCGACGCTCTTAAGGGTTTTCTAATGCAATCTGGAATAAAATTGTACATGGCCGAAATCAAATGAAAGACTCCAGAAGTTGTCCCCGATGTGTAAATAAAATGATCAATAAATGGGGGTAAAGTAAAAAAAAATATTAATCAATAAATTCATTTTTATTTCTTTATTTTCGTTACATCCATACTATTGATCTTTGGCTAACGAAAAAATAAAAAATGATTTTATTTAAATTTAAAATATTTTTTTTTCTTTACCTCCATATTATTGATCATTTTATATACACATCGGGCAACATTCTGGAGTTTTTATCATTTGATTTCGGCCAAGTACAGTTTTTTTCCCAAGATTGCAATTACAACCCAAAAGATGCGTCGCTCGCTCTCCCATTGGTCCAAATAACCGCCCCTCTTTTAATTTTAGCCAATCAAAAAACAGAGCTCGCTCTGCATTTCTTTTTCCCCATAGACTACATGGAAAGTAGCCGGCTCTGATTGGCCGAATAGCCAAGCCCCCCCCTAGTTTAACCAAAACAGCTCTTTTCTGCCTTTTTACTGTATTTTGAACTGCCCGCCTTTGAATTTGATTGGTCCAATTTCTCCATAGGTTAATAATGCGTTTCGACTTTCCGCCCCTCCCCCATTCTGATTGGCTGGTTTCTGCCGACCAATGAGAAGAGCTTAAAAAATTTGAATTACTGTATTTCCCGGCAATTTCCACGATCCTAATTCCTGATGTAGCGCCGGTCTCAGCGACAAATGCGTTGTTCGGGATTTAATTGATTTATGTTTATAGAAGGTTTCAGCTCTTTTTCTGAGAATATTTTACACTAAATAAAAATGATTTTTTTTAATCATACTCCATGCCGCACGACGCTGAGCGCCGAGATCTCATTGCCCCGATCTCTCCATAGACTACAATGGGACAAGTAGCTCGCGCTCTTGATTGGCAGGAAAGGGCCCAAACCCCCGCTAGTTTAACCAATCAGCTCTTTTCTGCATTTTTACTGTATTTTGAAACTGTCCCGCCTTTGATTTGATTGGGTCCAACTTCCTCCATAGGGTTTTAATGGTTTCACTTTCGCTCCTATTCTGATTGGCCAGGATTGCCAAGCCCCCGCTAACTCAACCAATCAGCTCTTTTCTGCCTTTTTACTGTATTATGAACTGTCCCGCCTTTGATTTGATTGGTCAATAGTTCTCCATAGGTTTTAATGGGTCACGTCGCTCCTATTCTGATTGGCTGGTTTATGCCGACCAATTAGAATAGCTTACAAATTTGAATTACTGTATTTCCCGGCAATTTCCAATATCCAAATTCCTGATATTTCGGCGTTCTAGATTTTTGGAAAGTGATTTTTTTAATTTTTTTTTTTATTTTTGAGGTTTGAGCTCTTTTTCTGAGAATGTTTTACGCCTTTATAAAGGCGATTTTTTTCAAAATCATACTCCATGCCGCACGGAGCTGAGCGCCGAGATTTCTGTTGCGATCTTCTATGCTTCCTCTCATGTTACGTTCTCGCTTCACTTCGCCTCCGCCGGATCATTTAGACCAGAATCAACCAGTTCTGCTTGTCGGAGCTGCAATGCGCCTCACTTTGCCAACTCGCGATTGTACATGAGTCGGAGTTTTCGAGCGCGCCGCGTCCTGCCCCGGAACGCCTACAGCGCCCACACCTCGCCCACTGCACGCCCCTTCATGCGAGGCGCAGCTGAAAGTGGCGAACGCTGCGCCTAACACCGTATCCCTGCGTCCGACAGGGGATTCAGGCCGGTGAGGCGCAGGATACGCCAGAAAACAGGCGTAAAGCCCGTTCATACATGTCGCCCTATGAATCAACAGTTTGTAGCAGCAATAATTTGATGTAATCATTTCTGCAGGGCTTATCAGTCTCGCATATCATTTAAGAGGATTGTAGGCCCAGTCCTCTTTACCTTCAGTTCATAGAGCTTTGTAGGCACTCATTTATTCACATCTCACATAATGTCCTGTCACAGAATTTCAGTTAGGTTGACTGGGTCATTGCAACACCTTGATTCTTTTTTAGCCATTCTGTTGTAGTTTAATTGGTGTGTTTGGAATCAATGCCCTGTTGCATGATTCAGTTTCACCCAAGTTTTAGCTGCTACATAGATTGCCTCAAATTTAACTCTTGAATACTTTTTTATACAGGGGAGTTTATGGTCAACTCAATGAGTACACAATTCCCAATGCCTACGGTTGCAAAACAAGCCCAAATCATCACCCCTCTCGTGCTGTAGAGTAGATATAAGGTGTTTGTGCTGCTATGCTGTACTTGTTATTCACTAATTGTGACGTTGCGCAGTGTGGCCAAACATCCTCACTTTAGTCTCATCTGTCCAAAGGACATTGTTCCAGAAGTCTTGTCGTCTTCCCAAAGTTAAAGGGGTTGTCTTACTATATTGATTCATCTTACCTCTGTCCTGTTTTCTTGGTTTCACTTTGATTTCAGGAGCCTGTTACTGGCTTCTACTAGGCTGTAGTAGAAGCCAGGTCTGTAGCTATAGCAACCAGTGCTGGCAGCCTATCAGGAGAGATCAAACAGGTCTGTAGCTATAGCCACCTGAGGAGCTGATGCATCCCATACAAGAGGGGATATTTCAGAATAGGTAGGTCCCTGTTAATGGGGATATATTACAAAGTGACTTGATTTTGCAAGATCTTTAACATAAATAGCAATCCTTGTAGTGAGACGCCCCTTTAAGCTATGGTGCTATGTTCTTTTTACAAAGAAGAGGCTTTCTCCTGGAACAAGCTATATTTGTTCAGACTTTTTCAATTAACCTCTTACTGCCTCAGCCAGTTTTGACCTTTATGACTGAGCCCCATTTTTAAAATATGACATGTGTCACTTTATGTGGGAATAACTTTTTAATGCTTTTACCTATCCAGTTGATTAAGAGAATGTTTTCTCATGACATATTGTGCTTTAAGTTAGTAAGAAATTTTGGTCCGTACAATACTCATTTACTTGTGAAAATTTTATATTTTTAAACTTCAAAAATGTCTTCATCTAAGACAGACAGTAATACCACAACAGTACTTAGAAAGTCTTTTAACCCTTTAGGTCTCTCACAGGAATAGAAGAAAAGTGGTGGTAAAATTTCAAAATGTCATTTTTTTCCCCTATTTTCAAATTTAATCTGTTATTTCATGGAATTTAGTATATGTTAACAGAAAAACACAACTTTAGCATGGCCCTAGCATGTTATTTGACTCAACCACAGGCCTCAGAATTGAAGGAGCATCTACTGGATTTTGGAACTATCTTTTTATTATGACATTTTATAGGCATCATATCGGGTTTGCTGACGCTTAAAGGTGCTAAAAACTAAAACAAAACACCCCTAAAAAGACCCTATTATAGAAACTACACCACTCAAGGAATTCAAAGGGTGTAGTGAGTATATTGACCCCACAGCTATTTCACAGAAAATGTAAGAATTAGACTATGAAAATAAAAAATTACCCTTTGGTTAATTGAGTTTTTAACAGAAATTTTTCATCGTCACAAGGAATGCACGGTAAAATCTGGTGTCCAATTTCTTTTGAGTGTTACAATACCCCATATGTGGTCATAAAGAAAATTTGGGACACGTAGTGAGTCTCAGAAGAAAAGGAGCGCTATTTGGCATTGAGAATGCAGAATAAACTGGAATGGTTGGAGGCCTTCATGTTGCATTAGCAGAGGAAATCCCCCAAAAGTGATCCCATTTTGGAAACTACACCCATCAATGAATTCACCTAGGTGTATAGCGTACATTTGACCCCACAGTCTTTTCACAGAAATTTTTATAATCAGGTTGTGAAAATGAAACATTACAGTTTTTCCCAAGAATTCCACTATTGTTCTCAAATTTTTCATGCTCACAAAAAAAGGAGGAGAAAAATCACCCCAAACCCTGTTGCCCAATTTCATTTGAGTAAGACAATACCCCATATGTGGTCATAAAGTATGTTTGGGGCACGTGGTGAGTCTCAGAAGGGAAGAAGCGCTATTTGGCTTTGGGAGTGCAAAATCAGCTGGATTAGTTGGAGGTCCTCGTTTTGTATTAGTGGAGCCCCACAAATTCCAGAACAGAGTAAACCCCCAAAAGTGACCCCATTTTGGAAACTACACCCCTCAATTAATTAATCTAGGAGTATAGTGTGCATTTTGACCCCAAAAGCTTTTCACAGAAATTTCTAGAATCAGGTTGTGAAAATGAAAAATTACATTTTTCTCCAAAAATGCACAATTATTCTCAAATTTTTCATTTTCACAGAAAAAGGAGGAGAAAAAGCACCCAAAAACCTGTTGCCTAATTTCTTCTGAGTAAGGCAATACCCCATATGTGGTCATAAAGGATGTTTGGGGTACGTGGTGAGTCTCAGAAGGGAAGGAGCTTTATTTGGCTTTGGGATTGCAAAATAAGCTGGATTGGTTGGAGGAACTCATGTTGCATTAGTAGATCCCCCCAAGTTCCAAAACATAGTAAACCCCCAAAAGTGACTCCATTTTGGAAATTACACCCCTCAATGAATTCATATATAGGTATATTGTGCATTTTTGCCCCACAGGCTTTTCACTGAAACTTTTGGAATCAGGTTGTGAAAATGAAAAATTTTAATTTTTCCCAAAAATTGCACTATTATTCTTAAATTTTTCATTTTCACAAAAGAGGAGGAGAAAAAGCTCCCCAAAAGCTGTTTCCCAATTTATTCCCAGTGTAACAATATCCCATATGTAGTCATAAAGAAAATTTGGGACACATAGTGGTTCTCAGAAGGGATGGAGCGCTATTTGGCTTTGGGAATGTAGAATAAGCTGGCTTTAGTAGAGCCCCCCAAGTTCCAGAACAGAGGAAATCCCCCAAAAGTGGCCCATTTTGAAAACTATACTCCTCAATGAATTCATCTCGGGGTTTAGTGTGCATTTTGACTCCAAAGTCTTTTCATAGAAATTTCTAGAATCAGGTTATGAAAATGAAAAATTACAGGGGCAGGGGTAGTGCTTGGACCATGACAGGTGGACAATATAAGGATGTTCCTCTTGTCCTTATATTTGACCAGCAGCAGGTCACATCACTGGATTGAGACTTGCTTTTGCTCCTTGGGAACAACAAAGGGTTTAGGGAGACCCCTCTGATTCTTGCGCACTGTGCCACAGTCTGCTGTACGTCTGCAGCTGAGGCACTTACAAAGTGGAATGCTGGTGTAAAAGTTATCCACATATATGTAGTAACCTTTATCTAGCAGTGGGGGCAACATATCCCACTCTATTTTTCCACTTATTTTCAGGGAAGAGGGGCATTCTGGTGGTTCTATGCGGCTATCCTTCCCTTCATAAATCCTGGAGCTGTGGGTGTACCTGGAGGTACTGTTGCACGGCTTGTACATCTTGATCTGTAACACGTTCTTTTATGGGCAGTTATTGGCAAAATTTAAGTCTGCCATTGAAATGTATGATGGACGTCCTCACAAATATATTTTTCTAGGGTACAGACCACTTATTTTGGCACTAAAATGATTTATTACATGACGAACCTTATACCAGCGATCATAGGTGTGGGGTCATATTGATGCGGGCATTGTGCATTATCCACATAATGCAAAAACTTTAAGATCATATCATAGCGCATACAGGTCATTGCGTGGCGGTAAAATGGAGTGCTGTAATAAACGTCAGCATTCTAATACTGCCAGAGCTCGGGCTTCTTCACTATGCCCATAAGCAGAGTAAAGCCCCAAAATGCCATCATTTCTGCAGTGTCAACGGGGTCCACCTGTAGAATGATGATGTGGGGTTTTGGGCCAAAAACTGATGGATATGCAAATTTGTCTGAGCCACCATGACATCTACCAGATCCTCAGAGAAAAATATATTTTTTAAAAAAATCTATTTTAGTGAGGCCTGTAGTGGCTATAGAGACTCCTTGGGTGATCACAAAGTCAGGGATTTGTGGCTGATAATCATCTGTGGCGGGGGTTCATATGGGGTCACTAAATTGGGGGGGGGGTCGCCTCTTCTGACCTACGGGGATGTCTACGGGAGGGACCCTCATCAGCGGAGGAGGATTCGGACAAGAATCACTAGTGGAGGCCAGGAAAGTGTACGCATCCTCTGCTGAGTAGCGTCTCTGAGAGGATCAGGACATTTTGGGATATTTTATAGGGCGTGTAAAATACAGTCATATGAAAAAGTTTGGGCACCCCTATTAATCTAAATCATTTTTTGTTCTAAATATTTGGGTATTTCAATTTGATATATCTAATAACTAATATTGCACATTTTGTGTTAGTACAATAAACCTCATTTCAATCCGGAAATATTACTGTGTCCATCAGTTATTAGATATATCAAATTGAAATGGCTGTTGCAAATACCCAAATATTTAGAACTAAAAATGATTTAGATTAATAGGGGTGCCCAAACTTTTTCATATGACTGTATATGTGTTTCAACACGTGTTGTGTAAAAAAAACTGTGACGGGGAGGTGTATGTTGTGATTTGACACTTGTGGGATTACAATTTTTTTCTAAAAAAAAAAAAAAAATTCAATGTTTAGTAAAAAAATAAAAAAATTCACTATCCCTAAACAAAAAAAAGTCCTATTAACGATTTTCTATAAAAAAAATTCGCTAGACGTCAGTCGCTAATGCTATTTAAAACTAAAATTTATATATATACTTCTGTCTAACCATAAAAAATGAAATAGTTTTCCACTAAACTAACCTAACCTAATGTCTGCTAAGCCCTGCCTATCTAGTGAGCTACACTCCTAACCACTAGTTTTGTTTTTTTATTTAGAAATAAAAAAAAAAAAATAGAAAAATAATTTAGAATAATCAGTGTCGTACTTCACTGATCAACGCTCAGAGGCAGCAGGACTAATCCCTGTTTTACCGACTGGCTGTGGATGCTGATTAGTGACGTAAGTCACTAATCAGTGCTAGAACAAAAGATTAAAAAAATTACCCACTACACCCTCAAAAAAAAAAAAATTAACAGATGCTGGTCAGTGAGGCTTTTTTTTTTACCCTGTAATAAAAATATATATAAAAAAATATTAAAAGAATGTAAAAAATCCCTAAACCCCAAAAAATGCTAATTGGAGAGGGTTAACTAGTGCTCAGACCACACTGACAGCTACAGTATCTGTGCTTATAACACAGACAGCAGCAGGCGGAGAAACATAGAAAAGCCAGAGACGGTAGGGGGAGCAGACGCTTTCACACCACCAACAAGCGCACACCACTGGACCACCAATGATCGCCACTAAACCACCAACGATCGCCACTGGACCACCAATTCAGGTAAGACAAGGGCACAAACAGCACAGACATCGCTCTGCCACTGCTCCTAACCGAAATGGCGGTGGCAGAGCGGTGTCGTTGGATTAAAGGGCCAGGCATCACTGCGATTGGTCGGTCAGCACCGACCAACCAATTGCAGTCTGGGTGTTGGAGGTACAAGCACCAATGCCCCCCATACTACAAGGTGCTCATTGGTGCTATGCTATACAGCACTGATTGCTGTGCCAGCGGGCACAGCAATTTGCTAACAGTGAGAATTGCCATGAATGGCTGTTCAGATTTGAACAGCCAATCACGTTGATCACTGATATGGGTGGAGCATCACTGCCCCCCTGGCACTAAGGGAAAAGGTCTGTTGTCAGGGACAACAGCCATCTTCCCTGGATCACTGCGACTTTAGCCTCAGTGATCCTTTCTTTCCATGAAGTACCCATATGACCCCTTTCCCGACCATCACGTATGGGTATATCAAATGTTGGTAAGGGGTTAATATGGTCATAGACTTTGAATTTTCTGGGATATCCACTCCTGGGAAGATTTTTCTGTCTTGAATGTTTTCCCCTTGTGAACAATATTTCTCACTGTAGAATGATGGCCTTCAAATTGTTTAGACATGGCATTATAATCATTCCTAGATCGAGGGGCAACAACAATGGCCTCTCTAATATAATGGCTGAAGCCTGTCCTTTTAGGGACTGAGTTTTCACACATCTGACTACACCATACTAGCAAACTGCCACAATTTCTGCCTATTAAAGGATACTCACACTTACTGATGATCCATTCATCAAAGGCATTTGATAAGCAGTACCTTGGTGATAATTTTCCCCCAATGATTTTGCATTTTGGCCTATTTTTTGGTAAATAAATAATATAGTTTTATTTGTTATGTCTTGATGTTCATCTAAGGTTGCATATACCTAATTTTGTGACTTCTAAGGACCAGATATTTTTATTATGTTACTATATGTTAAACCACAGAATTCAAAGAGGGTGTACTTTCTTTTTTCTCTTCACTGTACACTGAACTGTTCTTTAAAAATTTGTGCTTGTACTCAAAATAGCTTTGTGTTATCATGCTAAACAAGATCAGTAAAGTTAAAACATATAGGGCGTCATGTATGAACGGGCTTTTCGCCTGTTTTTAGTAGTAAACTGCGCCTCCCGGCCCGAATCCCCCTGTCGGGCGCAGGGATGCAGTGTTAGGCGCAGCGTTCACCACTTTCAGCTGCGTCCCGCATGAAGGGGCGGGCAATGGACGCGGTGTGGGCGCGGTGTAGGCGGTCCGGGGCGGGAAGAGGCGCGCTCGAAAACTCCGAGGCATGTACGATCGCGGCTCGCCAAAGCGCAGCGCAATGCAGCGCTCTGCAGCTCCGACAGGCAGACCGGGTCTAAATGCTCCGGTGGCGGCGAAGTTAAGCAAGAACGGAACATGCGAGGAAGCATATAGAAGATCGCAAGAGAAATCTCGGCGCTCAGTTCCGTGCAGTATGGAGTATGATTCCAAAAAATCGTCTTTATAAAAGGCGGAAAACATTATCAGAAAAGAGCTCAAACCTCAAAATTAAAAAATAATTAAAAAAAAATCACTTTCCAAAAATCTAGAACGGCGCAATATCAGGAATTAGGATATTGGAAATTGCCGGGAAATACAGTAATTCAAATTCTGAAAGCTATTCTCATTGGTCGGCATAAACCGGCCAATCAGAATAGGAGCGACAGTGAACCATTAAAACCTATGGAGAACTATTGACCAATCAGAATTAAAGGCGGGACAGTTCAAAATACAGTAAAAATGCAGAAAAGAGCTGATTGGCTGAGCTAGCGGGGGCTTGCCTATCTCGGCCAATCAGAATAGGAGCGACAGGGACCCATTATAGCCTATGGAGAAGTTTCAACCAATCAAAATCAAAGGCGGGACAGTTCAAAATACAGTAAAAATGCTGAAAAGAGCTGATTGGCTGAGCTAGCGGTGGCTTAGCTATCCCAGCCAATCAGAGCGCGAGCTACTTCTCCCATTGTAGTCTATGGAGAGATGGGCGCAATGCAATCTCGGCTCTCAGCGCCGTGCGGCATGGAGTATGAATAAAAAAATTGTTTTTATTAGTTGTAAAATATTCTCTGAAAAAGAGCTCAAACATTCTATAAACATAAATCAATTCAATCCCGAACAACGCGTTTGTCGCCGAGACCGGCGCTACATCGGGAATTGCAATAGAGAGAATTGCCGGGAAATACAGTAATTCAAATTCTGTAAGCTATTCTCATTGGTCGGCATAAACCAGCCAATCAGAATAGGAGCGACAAAGACCCATTATAAGCTATGGAGGAGAATTGACCAATCAGAATAGGAGCGACAAAGACCCATTATATCCTATGGAGAAGTTTGAACCAATCAAAATCAAAGGCGGGACAGTTCAAAATACAGTAAAAATACAGGAAAGAGCTGATTGGCTGAGCTAGCGGTGGCTTGCCCACCCCAGCCAATCAGAGCGCAAGCTACTTCTCCCTTTGTAGTCTATGGAGAGATCGGCGCAATGCAATCTCGGCGCTGAGCGCCGAGCGGCATGGAGTGTGATTAAAAAATGCATTTTTATTAAGTGTAAAACTTTATCAGATAAAGAGCTGAAACCTTCTCTAAAAATAAATCAGTTAAATCCTGAACAACGCGTTTGTCGCCGAGACCGGCGCTACATAAGGAATTGCAATAGAGAGACTTGCCGGGAAATACAGTAATTCAAATTGTTTAAGCTATTCTGATTGGTCGCCATAAACCAGCCAATCAGAATAGGAGCGACAGTGGCCCATTATATCCTATGGAGAAATATTGACCAATCATATTCAAAGGCGGGACAGTTCAAAATACAGTAAAAAGGCAGAAAAGAGCTGATTGGTTGAAGCGGCGGGGGCTCGTCCAGCTTAGCCAATCAGAGCGCGAGCTACTTTCTCATAGAGTTCTATGGGAAAAGAAATGCAGAGCGAGCTCTGTTTGTGATTGGCTAAGTTAAAAGAGGCGCGGTTATTTGGACCAATGGGAGAGCGAGCGACGCTCCTATGGGTTTTCTAATGCAATCTGAAATAAAACTGTACATGGCCGAAATCAAATGATAATACTGCCGAAGTTGTCCCGATGTGTATATAAAATGAATATTAATATGGGGGTAACGAAAAAAAAAATATTAAATCAATAAAATCAGGTTTATTTCTTTATTTTCGTTACACCCATAATATTGATCCTTGGCAAACGAAAATAAAGAAATAAACCTGATTTTTTTTTTTATATTTTATTTCACAGAGGCAGAGAATAAATACAACTTGGTATGCCAATTCACAGTATTATAATCCAAGACATCTTTGAACATAGCATTATAAGTTAGACAAGTCAGACATTGTTGAGCAGAAATGTCCTATAGTTGTTATGCAGAAATAAGACCTGATATTAGATAAGTCCAATCAATCTCCTGCCTCTGGGTTTTTTTTAATTTTTTTTTCCCCATTTTCCCCCCCACCCAACCTCCCCCCCCCTTAGAAAAATCTTCCCAACAATACTCTCTTTGGGATCTCACGAAGCAAAACCCCCACCTTTCCCCTGTTTCCCTTTAGTTGTTTTTTTCAAAATAGAAATTTCCCCGTACCCGAAAGGGGTTTCCCTCCCTCCCTTATCCGAGGTAAATTAAAAAGGTTTCAAATAATAAATTGGGTTTTTTATTTTTTAAAGAAACCCCTTCGAGCATCTTTTCTTTAAAACCCTTTTTTGTATCCAAGCAATTTTCCCAAAGAACATGCCCCTAAGACACTTTAAAAACCTCTGCATTTCTGGTTTTCGAGGGCTGAATCCAGTGCCTCAAAATCCATCGTTTTAACCCCAAAAATTTGAAAAATTATCCCTTTATCAGTTTTCCCCGAATCTCCTTTTTTCATCCCTCTCCTAATTTTCCCCTTTAACCCTAAAATGGAATAAGAAAAACCCTGAGGAGTCATTTGGGGGTTTTCCCCCCCAAGCATTTCTGTCCAAAACCCCCAAATTTCAGAAACTTCTGTCCCAAAACCGCTCTATGCCCGGACACACCAAAGGCAAAGGGAAAAGAAAACCTTTTTTTCCCAAATGACATTTAGGACACTTTGGGTTTAATACTGGAAACGGTCCCCTTTTACGGGATGTTAAATGCGTAAAAAGGCTCTATTTGGGCAAATTCCCGAAAAGCAACTCCCCACCCTTGGGCCCTTGGTCGTTTTGGGCCCGTCAACCCCTATCAAGCCCTCTCAGTATTTTTTCTAGAGACATTCCAACCCCCCCCTTTTTGGAGATATTTTTTACATTTTTGAAAAAAAGTTTGGGTTTAAAATCCGAGTTTTTTCTATTTTTCCCCAAAAACACTAATAAATCCAAAATAGGCAGTCCCTCTCGAACCTTCACCTTTCCCGAGAAATTCCCCTTTAAACCCTCCGATTTCCCCCAGTGCTCCCCAAATTTTGGTTTTCTTTGGGTTTGCAGAAAAGTTTAAACTGAAGGTACTGGAATATCTGTTTTTGGCCCTATCAAATTTTTGATTAAGTTTGTTCCCATTGAAAAAAACCAAAACCTCCTTACTTGGACATGAAAAACACTCCCGCTGTCTAATACCTTTCTCTCCTCCATTTATTTTAAACAGAGCATTTTTCCCAAAGCCTGCGTGAAATGGGGGGAGTTTCCCCCTACAAGAAAGGGGGCAGAGATTTCCCTAGGGGCTTCCAAGAAACCCCTTAAACCCCCATTCTCCATTTTTTTCGAGGGTATTTTCCCAAAGGGTGACCTTAAAATTTTTATCCCTGGGGATGATCCTTATATTTTGGGGGTGGGTAGTTTCCAAACCCCCACCAGGGGGCTGCCCCAACTGAAATTCCCCAGTTTCTAATTTTTTAGAAAAAAATTTCCCAAATTTTTTTGATAGCCAATCTTTGATATGGCGCCCAAAATCGCGGACAAAATTTTATAGTCTGTGTTTGGCAAAATTTTGGGCCCCTTCCCGTCCACGTCCTCTTTCAATTTTTTTTAACCTACCCCCCGCCCGTTTTCCCTGACGATAAAACCCAACAAAGGCAGCCCCTAAGGGAACCCTTCTTTATGTTTAAAACAAAAGGGAAAAATTTTTTTCTGGATAAAGTAACCCTTTTCCAAAAAATTATCATTTTAATAACCCCGAATGCGGGCCCCTTAATGAAAGGAAGATCCAACCCCTTTTCCAAGTTCTGCTTTTTAAAATTTTTTTAAATAGTGGGTCTAATTAAGCTTGTAAATCATAGCTGGGTCCCCAAACCTATCTTGATTTCCCCAAATAGGTTTATTGCGACTGAAACCACCCCTACCTCCCCAAAGAAATTATGAATGCCTCTGCCCTGAGGGCCCCGCTGCAGCAATTGGCAAATTTTCCCCCAATTTTATTCGGAATCCCGAAATGACCCAAAGCCTTTTTAAAGTTTCAAAGATCTTTGGGTAAACTATTTTGGGTTTGGGTCAATTTAAAAAAGGGAAATAGGTCAAAATCAAAGCAACCAACTTCTGTTTCCCCAATTTTTTTCCCCCCCTTTTCCCCTTGGGATTATTTGGGGGTTGATTTTAAATGTATCGCCAGGGGTTCCAAAGCTAAGTTTTAAAAAGCAATGGCATTTGGGGACACCCTGCCCTTCCCTTTCCCTTTTTGAAGTGCACTGGGGGAGATAAAAACCGGGGTTGGAAACCCCCCCTTGAGGGGCTCCCGTAAAATACCCCCAGGGGAAAACCCTAAAGTTTTCCCCCACAGATTCCTACTTGTCTAACACCAAACCCAAAACCAAATGCCAGTTTTAAAAGTTAAACAAACGCCTTTTTTGCGTCAATTGCTAGCAGGGCTGGGGGTTTGGTTTTCCCAATTTTGGGGCTTTTCCCCCAGATTCCAACACTGGAAAACGACCTAATATTTTTTTAATCCCTGATTTGTTTTCCCTTTAATAAAAAAACCCCTTTGGTGTTCCCCAAAAAATTTTGGCATCAAGGGGCGCCAATCTTTGGGCCAGAACCTTCGAGAAAAATTTGAAAAATCTTTTAAATTTAATTTAGGAGAAAGGGGCCAAAACGAAAAACCAATTGGCGGGAAACTTTTTTCCCTTTTTTGGGGACAAAGACCTTTTAATAAAGGGCCTATCCCCGGACTGTAGCCTTTTTTTAAATTCTAATTTTTGTCCCCAAATACACTATCAAAATGTCTGTTTCAAAGTTCCCCGAAGTAAATTTATAAACTTCCCCCGGTTACCCCCCTCCGGACCTGGGGGGCTTTGCTGGATTTGGGAGATTCCTAATTTTCCCCGCAGCTAGTTTTCCCCCTCCCCCCCCCCTGCATTAGAAATTTTCCCCCGTCCCTTTTAAATGAAGGGGGCGGGCAATTTTGAGATTTTGGGGCAAAAAAGGGCTTCCCCTTTTGATATTTCAAAAAGTCTGCTTGAAATGTATAAGGTCGATAAATTTTCTCGAAAAAATCCCCAAATTTATCCCCCTTTTTGGGGGTCTTTTTTTTGTTCCCCCCTTTCCCTTTTATTTAGAGCCCCCATGAGGGGTTTTTGGGGTCCCCCCTACCTCCCCTTTGGCCAAATTTTTCCCGAAATTTTTTGCCTTTCTATTTTTTTTCCCCAATTTTTTATAGGGAAAAGACCCTAACTTTGGTTTTAAACTGCAAAGTTTTTCCTTTTCCCTTTTTTTTTGCCCCGTTTCTTCCCAAAGGGTTCTTTAGCCGCAATCCCCCCTTTCCCCTTAAATTCTCAACCCAGGGAACTGAAAGATTAATTATGTTTAAATCCCCCTCAAAGTTGGCGGGCCCCCTTACCGAAAAGGATTGTTTGATCTTTTCTTTTTTTGCTGGTTTCCCCCTGTAGGACAAAAAATTTTGCCCCTTAAGCCCCTGCCCTTTTTTCCGGCATCCCAGAAAAAAGGAGGGGCGTCTTTGTTTTATTGAAACCCTCGTTTTCCTTCTCGTACCCCCCCCCAATGAATTTTGGAGGTTTTTTTTGAAAAACTGCTCCCCCTTTTCCCCCCAACAAAAGAAGGGGGTAAAATTTCCCGATAATAACCCCGTCCCCTTGGGAAAAGGTTTTTGCGCCCGTGAGATTTTTCCCCCAAACGCGTGGTCCCAGAACACTTGATTTCCCCCAAGTCTAAACCCATTCTAACCCCCGCCGCCCAAACTTGGGGCAGCCAAAAAATAGTCCAGCCCCCGACCAAGAGTTTATGCGCATGGGAAAAATGAGTGAACGCTCTCTCGCTGGGGTTTTAGGGTTTTTCCATGTTTTTAACTAAGAGGCCATGTTTTCAGCTAAGGGCCCTGCTGTAGGCATTCCTTTTTTAAATTTGGATGAAAATGGGTTTTTTGGGCCTTTTTTCCCCGTCTTTCCCAAATCATTCATGACACAATTAACAGTCCCCCTCCCATCATAATCCCCCCTCCCGACATCTGGACCAGTCTGGGGCTCTTTGTTCTTCCCCAAAAAAAAATTTTTTCCCTGCCCTTTGGGGCATACAGTTCGCAAATTTAAAAAGTGCCCCCTGTTGAATTTAATCCGTAAGGGTGATACTCTGCCCCCATCTCTGTATCTATTTATAGTATTTTTTCCCGGGAAAAAATTTTTTGGCCCAAAAAGGCCAATTACCCCCCCCTTTCCTTTCCCAATTTTCTTCTGAACCTTTTTACATCTCCCTTAAACCCAGTATTTTGGGGGCGAAAAAAATTCCCCCCTCCCACCCCAGATTTGGGCTCCTGTTACAAACCCCCATCAACCCTTTAAGCTTCCTTTAATTTTTCCAGTTTTTGCATCCTTTTTCCCGGTGGTAAACGCAAACCTTTAACATTCCAAAGCCGCTATTTTTATTTTAACCTTTTTTGGGGCCCCAAAAATTTTTTCAGTTTCCAAAGCCCTGAACAAGAGAGTTTCCCCCCCTTCCCCTCCTTCCCGTTTAAACCCCTTGGTTTTTTTTGCTAAACCCCCAAAACCCTTTTCGAAATTTTTTCCTTTTACCACCCCGTTTTTGGGCTTTTTTCTTTTTCGCCAAACCCAAATTTGTGAAGGGGGGAAATGCCTGTCCTTCCCCTTCCCCCCTTCCCCCCTCCGGGCCCTCGCTTTCCCATCAAAAATTTTCTTAAAAAATCCAAAATCCTTGAGGGTGCTCTTTTTTTTTCCCCCAGAGCTTTCCCCTTTTACCCTTAAACCCTTTCCCAAAACCCTTTTCCCCACCACAAAGGAGGATTTCCCCTTTAAAATTTAATCCCCGTTGTCAAATAAGGTTGTAAAACCCCAGGGAACCCCCCCCTGCAAAACCCCAGGTGCACAAATATAACCGCTACTTAAAAGTGGGGGAAAAGGGCCCCCGTGATAACCACACCCAAAATACCCCAACTTTCGTTTGTTTAATCCCTTTTAATTAAACCACCACCCCTCCAAACCTCCCCAACATCCCACCAATCTCTTCCCCGGGGATCGGGCGGCGTCTCCAAAGAAGTCCCCGTTCTCTGTGCTCCTTTGTCCCGCCTTCCCTTTTAAAAAGTGAGGGAAAATTCCCTTTTTGCCTTGACCCTTGTTGAAACGAGTGGCCCCTGACGAACTGGATTATTGTCCCCCTTTTTGGGGGGGCTCCCCCCAAGAAGGCCCCCCTGCCTTTCCCCCGGAGTGTAACTCCAAAGGGGTGGGGCATCTTGCCCCTCAAAAATTTTAAGAGGGCTCCGGGAACTGCAGATTGAACTAAATCGTTTTTTTTACCCAAAAGTAGAAACACACCGACGAAATTCCCCCTTTTTTTGAATACCCCGGCCCCAGTAGTCCCCCCCCCCGGGAAAAGTAATAAAGGTTTGGGCCCCAATATGCTTTAAAATTTGGGTTTTTTTTCTCGCACGGTAAGGGGTTTGCAGTACCGGGTGCTTTTTCAGCATAATCAAGGTACGGACGATCACAGGGCCCTTGGGGGGGGAGTTGTTTATCACTGTTTTTGGGACCCGTTTGGGGGGCCTAAACTAGGGGGCCCCCCCCTTTCCCCCTTTTAAACCGGGTTTCATCCCCAGAATTTTTCGGAAATTTTTCCAACAAGAATTTTTAGGGAAAGGGAGATTTGGGTTTATCTTCATTTAAACCTAATTTTACGGCCCTTATTTTTTGCGAGACCTGTTCTTTTAGGGCCCTTTAACCTTTTTAAATTTCCCGATACTCCGTTCTCTTAAAACAAAAACCCCTATTGGGGGGCTTTTAATTTCAATTTAATTTTCGTCTTTTCCCCCTCATTTTTTCTTTCTTTAAGGTCACAAATTTTAAGCTTGTTTCTTATCTTAAAAGTCCGTTTGACAGAGATAAGCCAGGGTTTTTTGCCCCCAAGAACTGAACTTCGCCACCAAAAGGGTTCTAATGGGTGCCAAAAAGCTCCCGGTGCCAATTTAAACTTAAACTACAGCTACCGCCAAGATTTTTCAAGAGAGTCCCAGCCCTGGACTATTTCTCCCCCCACCCTCCTCATTAGGACGTAAGGTGGGTGGGTTAGGGTTTAAAAAGTCCTGCTGAGGCGGGAAAAGATTTCCCGGAAAAAATATGGGTTTAGGGATCCCGCTGTGGGACCTTGTCATCAGCTCCTGATCCACATTGATTTTTTTGGGGCCCTCTTTTTTGGGGCTTTAGGAAACCCCCTGGTTTTTTAAAGGGGGCCCCAGAACGAGGGGGATTACCCTTTTCCCCCGCTTTCTTGGGGTTTTCTCCCTTTCCCGCTGTTTTTCTGCTCCCCTTCCCCCCTTTTGAATTTTCCCCTGCATTTTAAACTTCAGGGCCCCCACTTCATGGATCCCCTTAATTGGGGGGGAGGGTTTTTCTGGTTTGCCTGCGGATCCTGTGGGGGCTTGTTCCCGGCGATCCCCCTCGGGTTTCCCCTCTTGGGGGTGCCTGTGCGGCCCGTGGTGTGGGAGATAATGGCCCCCCGCTTTTCCCCCGTGGAGCGCGGCGGGGCCCCCCATCTTTTCCCAGAAACGCACTTTCAGGCCCCGTTTTGGGGTGCTGCCAATTTGCCGGGCCCCCCCGGGTTCCCAAAGGGGCTCCGTTCCGAGCCCCGGGGACGGAGAATTTTCCCTTTTGGGGAAAATGAAAAGTTGGGGTTAAGTTTTCCCGGGGATAACGGGAAGCCCCTTTTTGGGAAGCCGGGGCCCGGAAACGAAAAGCACCCTTTCTTTCCTGCGACCGCTTTATGTTTCGCCCGGAACCCAAAAAAGTTTTTCCATAAACCCTATTTTTTTTTGAATTTAAAATTTTTTATTTTTAATTTCCCCCCCCCATAAATTTTTATTCATTTTTTTATACAACTTTTGGGATATTAAATTTATTTGAAATTTGGCCAAAGACATTTTTATTTTAGATTGCATTAAAAAAACCCATTTGGGCCCTTTTCCCCGCCTTTTCCCTTTGGTCCAAATAACTGCGCCTTTTTTTAACCCCTTTGCCAATCACAAACAGACTCGCTCTGCATTTTTTTTCTTTTTCCCAAAAGAACCCCTAAAGAAAAAGTACTTAAACCCCTTTAAATTTGGCCCAACTGGAAAGAGCCCCCCCGCTTCAAACCAATTTAAACTCTTTTCTGCCTTTTTTACTTTTAATTTTAACTGTCCCCCCCTTTGAAATAAAATTGATCAATATTTCTCCATAGGTTAGAATGGGTCCCTGTCGCTCCTATTCTGATTGGTCAATTCTCCTCCATAGGTTAGAATGGGCCACTGTCGCTCCTATTCTGATTGGCTGGTTTATGCCGACCAATCAGAATAGCTTAAACAATTTGAATTACTGTATTTCCCGACAATTCTCTCTATTGCAATTCCCTATGTAGTGCCGGTCTCGGTGACAAACGCGTTGTTAGGGATTTAACTGATTTATTTTTAGAGAAGGTTTCAGCGCTTTATCTGATAATGTTTGACACTTAATAAAAACTATTTTTTTATTCATACTCCATGCTGCACGGCGCTGAGCGCCGAGATTGCATTGCGCCGATCTCTCCATAGAGTACAATGGGAGAAGTAGCTCGCGCTCTGATTGGCTGGGATAGACAAGCCACCGCTAGCTCAGCCAATCAGCTCTTTTCAGCATTTTTACTGTATTTTGAACTGTCCCGCCTTTGATTTTGATTGGTTCAAACTTCTCCATAGGATATAATGGGTCTTTGTCGCTCCTATTCTGATTGGACAATTCTCCTCCATAGCTTATAATGGGTCTTTGTCGCTCCTATTCTGATTGGCTAGTTTATGCCGACCAATGAGAATAGCTTACAGAATTTGAATTACTGTATTTCCCGGCAATTCTCTCTATTGCAATTCCCGATGTAGCGCCGGTCTCGGCGACAAACGCGTTGTTCGGGATTAAATTGATTTATGTTTATAGAATGTTTGAGCTTTTTTTTAGAAAATATTTTACAACTAATAAATTTTTTTTTTTTAATTCATACTCCATGCCGCACGGCGCTGAGAGCCGATATTGCATTGCACCCATCTCTCCATAGACTGCAATGGGAGAAGTAGCTCGCGCTCTGATTGGCTGCGATAGCCAAGCCACCGCTAGCTCAACCAATCAGCTTTTTTCAGAATTTTTACTGTATTTTGAACTGTCCTGCCTTTGATTTTGATTGGTTCTAACTGCTCCATAGGCTATAATGGGTCCCTGTCACTCCTATTCTGATTGGCCGAGATAGGCAAGCCCCCGCTAGCTCAGCCAATCAGCTCTTTTCTGCATTTTTACTGTATTTTGAACTGTCCCGCCTTTGATTCTGATTGGTCAATAGTTCTCAATAGGTTTTAATGGTTCACTGTCGCTCCTATTCTGATTGGCCGGTTTCTGCCGACCAATGAGAATAGCTTTCAGAATTTGAATTACTGTATTTGCCGGCAATTTCCAATATCCAAATTCTTGATGTAGCGCCATTCTAGATTTTTGGAAAGTGATTTTTTTAATGTATTTTTTATTTTTGAGGTTTGAGCTCTTTTTCTGAAAATGTTTTCCGCCTTTATAAAGGCGATTTTTTACATATGAGACGCAGTCCCGCACAGCGCCCATGTCCCCGCACTGTGCCCATGTCCCCACACTGTGCCCCACACACTGGCGAGGCGCAGGGAACTTTTCCCCGCATGTATGAGCGCACCTCCTCGGACGGCGAATCTTAGGCGCAGCGCCGCACTGCGCCTAAGTCCCGCACTGCGCCCCCCACACTGGCGAGGCGCGGCGGACTTTTCCCCGCATGTATGAGTGCACTATCTCGGGCGGCGAATCATAGGCGCAGCGCCGCACTGCGCCTAAGTCCCGCACTGCGCCTCAAACACTAGCGAGGCGCCAGTATGGATGTATGAGCGTGCCCCAGTGCCGACATAAATCAGGCGCAGATTTCGCCAAAAAGCCGGCGGAAAGGTGCGCCCCGACGTGGCGAGATTCATACATGTCACCCATAGTCTTTATTAAGATTTGCAGAATAAGAATACAACAGGGCAGCCTATATGACCTGAAAATGCTGAGTCATTTAGTTAATACAAACTATTCTGAAAATATTCAATAATCTGTGTCCCTGTTGGGACACAGTGCAGATACCTGCACTGATGTAAAGTGTTACAGCTAAAAAAATGATAGTAAACATCCTAGAAGAAAAAATAAGTCTGTATTCTGAATGTAACATATAGGCTCTAAGACCAGACACTAGATAAAGAGAACTATAGACTGGGATAGATTTATACAGAGTTCAGATTTTCCTCTGGAAATATTATTATATAGTAAATTGTAGATGCGTACCACATATTCCCATATGTTTCCTGCCTTGTTCTCGTGGGCTCCTGTAGTATACACAGCCATGAGGATAAATGTTCCCAGAAAACACACAATGGAAACAAATAAAACTCATCCATGAATACCTACTGGTTCTCTAAATATTTCTGCAACAAAACTTCCCGTTAATCCGCCAAAAAGCTAGAATACAAAGAGATATAGAAGACATGAGATTTTATGTGATATAATATATAAATGAAGAATAAAGATGTATGTGCACTTCTTGCTACATCCAATATATTTAATATATTTTTATTTCTAAATTGATAATTAAGAAAATTGTATTTTATTTTATTTGCTTAATATTTTCTCCATAAAGGGGTTTTGCCAAAAGTGAGTTCCTTACTGTTATCTGCTCAGGAGAAAAGATAAACACAGCACACTGAGTCACGGGGAGAGGGAGGGTGTCTGAGCAGAGACGCAGTGGCAGGGAGCGTCCGAAATGTTTACTCAAATAATTACATTAGAACCAGTGGACTCTCTATACAAAGGATCTTTCACCACAGTCCCTTGCAAGCTCCTTCATGTTCCCTGTCATCAGATAAAAAGTGCAAACACGCAAGCGAGGCCAGATCAGCTCTTGTCAGTGTCTGGTCGTGTCTAGTGTAAACTTTCAGGAAACTAAGGGGGACTGAGCAATGCTGCAGCTCTCACAGGCTTCACTTTTTGTAATCACATATATTTAGAAAAGTGATTAAATAGCCATTTTGGAGGATCCCACATCAACATTACATCATGGCAAAACCTCTTTAACCAGTTCCTGACTGGGTTGTTTAGTGCTCCTTCCTGACAGACACAATTTCCTTTTCCTTGAGACACTCAAGTTTGAACGCTAAAGCGCTTTTTCTACTATTTTTTTTTTTTTTTGCCTTTTCTCCATGGTATATTAGGCTTTATCATTATGTATTTTTTTTACTTTAGATTTTAAAAAAATAAAGGAAAATTGTAAGAATAAAAAAGTCTGGTTTTCACAGTTTTTTTTATTTCTTTTAACAACAAAACTATTGCTAAATAAGTTTTGTGTATTACTTTTCTGCCACTAATGTTTATATATCGGTGATATAAGTTTTAGGGCCATTGAGGGTGAGGCTAAAAGTTGCAGTTTGGGCTGTTAGTGTTTTTTTAAGTAATTTTAATTTTTGTACATGTTTTTTTAATTATTTTATTATTTTTATTATATGACTTTTTTTAAAAATGATTTCCCCTGTAACTAGGGCTGATATATGCACTCTAGTAACAAGGGAAATATAGCCCCTGAATTCACTGCAGAATGATCTGGGTCTAAAAATCCCTCGCAGCTCATGCAGTCATGTGACCAAGAAGACAGGGACGGTGAAGAGCCTGGCTCATGTTGTCAGCTGGCTCTCCACTTACACGGATGCACAATTGGTTCACACGGCTTATTTTTATACGTATTTACATGCGCATTTTGCCGCGTATTACGCTTTATACGCTGCGAAATGCACCCAGCAATTACGATAATTTATATCTCTCATAGAGAGCTATGAATTACGTGTCGTCTCCCCGGGCGTACCATACGATCGTATCGTACGCTTGGGGAGAGAAATGACATGCTTTGGGAGTACGTGCTAATCAGCGCGTGCTTCCAAAACACACGGCGTATTGCGGCGCATACAGTACGCGCCCCAATACACAGCGTGAACATACCCTTAGTCTGCAGCTGCGGACTCTGCACAGACATTCCAGAAAATCCATGGAGAGTTTAAAGTCGACAACCCAGATTTTTATAGTCAATGGGCGGTTACATCTTTATCCGACAGCCGGTCATCATTTTTTGGCCTTTTCTTTTTTTTTCTTCCCCCGCTTTCCAAGAACCATAACTTTTCTATTTTTCTGTCTACATAAACATATGAAACCTACTTATGCCACATTTGCGGGGGCTTTGTTTTGATGACATTGCTGTCTGGCCAACATCGTCCGCGGACTCAATGGACTAAAATTCTGCTGGAGAAAATCTAAGGTGAGAATGTATCCTAACTTTTTTGTAAATACATTTTGTGATTTATTTAGAATGAAATGTTCATTAAGATTTACTCTTTAAAGTATTTTGGTGGATATTGATAGTCTACCATAGGATAGATAGAGCTTCATATCAACTTGGTGGGGGTCCAATTAACAGCGCCGTTCCAATCAGCTCACTGAGGGGGCAACAGCTCTTCCTTCCTTTGTTTTCTGGGCACAGTCCATTATATTTCAATGCGGCTGTGCTCTATAACTCAGTCCTATTCAACTGTAATACCAAGTACAGGGTGCCGTGCCAGATAAATAACACAGACAACATGGCACCACAGCACCTTCAGTCAGCTGATCAATAGAGGAGCCAGGAGTCAGACCACCACCAAACTAATATTCATCCTGGAGAACTCATGTATTTTTAAGTGTAAGCAAAAAAACATTATATAACCCAGGGAATGTTTCACAATTTTTATCAGTGATAAACAAAATACACATAAACTTAATTTGTGTGAATGTGGCCTATTGGATGATTACAACAGGAGGCTACTTATTGTATGAGTTTCTCTTTACTGATATTGATTTATTATGGACTATTAATTCCTAGTTATAAAAAATGAACATGTAACCATCTATCTGGAACACATCATACTTACAAGTTCAGGGATGAACAGCATATTTGGCAATGTGGAAAAAATTTCACCACCATTGGGCGGGGGAGATGTTTTCTTATTTTCCATTACACCCTTTTCAGTGTCTTTCTGTTAAAGAAAACATAAAAAAACATATAAAAATTGGAAAACCATCTCACCAATGGTAAGCCAAGGAAGCACTGACAGCATTAGGGCATATGTGCTATAAAAATTTAAAAAATGAAAAGGTACAGTTTTTAATTTAATCTTCTTTATTTCAAGTCTATAAAAACCAGAGCTGCAGAACAGTACAAGTGCTGCTTATGGGTTTTAGGCAACAACGCCCTCAATTATAGCTGAAACACGTAAGCAGCACTTGTACTGTTTTCTGTCTCTGGTTTTTATGGAAACAAAATAAAGAAGACTACATTGGACTTTTTTGTCTCTGGAATTATCAGCAGGATGATATTATATGCTAAGTTTAGACAAATATTCTTAATGCCAAAACTTAGTTATGTTTCTAAGTGATTCACCTCTTAAATCTGCCATATATACATCAATCAGTCCTCATAATATACAGTGAAGGAAATAACTTACACAATCATCAAGGGATCAAATAATTAAGTTTGCCCACTGACAAAGACATGAACAGTCTGTAGGTTAATTTTAACATTCAGAGATAGAATATCCCAAATAAAATCCAGAAAATCACATTCTATAAACTATTTACATTTTTTTGCATTTTGCAGTGAGCAATAAGTATTTGATCACTCTGGCAAACAAGACTTAATATTTGGTGGCAAAACCCTTTTTGGCAAGAACAGCAGTCAGACGTTTTTTGTAGTTGATGATGAGGTTTGCGCACATGTCCACTCCTCTTTGCAGATCATCTCTAAATCATTAGGCTCTCTCCATAAGATTTCTATGGGATTATGGTCTGGATTCCTCAGTGAGCTCATTGATATTAAGTCAAGTTGTCTTTGTTATATATAACCTGAAGTTTTGACTGTGATATTTAAGTTAATAGTGATAAGATTCTTTTTTTGTTTAGCGACATAATATTTCTCACAACTTATCTCTTAATAGGGCACAAGTACAGACAAAATAAGACCTTACATACAGTTTCTTGCAAAAGTATTTGGCCCCCTTGAACTTTTCAACCTTTTGACACATTTCAGGCTTCAAGCATAAAGATATAAAATTGTGGAAAACTTTAAACAAGACTTTTTATGGATATCTTTGAGAAATAGCTTTCTTCTTGCCACTCTTCCATAAAGGCCAGATTTGTGCAGTGTACGACTGATTGTTGTCCTATGGACAGACTCTCCCACCTCAGCTGTAGATCTCTGTAGTTCATTCAGAGGGATAATGGGCCTCTTGGCTGCATCTCTGATCAGTCTTTTCCTTGTCTGAGATGAAAGTTTAGAGGGATGGCCGGGTCTTGGTAGATTTGCAGTGGTCTGATACTCCTTCCGTTTCAATATGATCGCTTGCAATGTGCTCCTTGGGATGTTTAAAGTTTAGGAAATCTTTTTGTATCCAAATCCAGCTTTAAACTTCTCCACAACAGTATCACGGACCTGCCTGGTGTGTTCCTTGGTCTTCATGATGCTCTCTGCGCTTTAAACAGAACCCTAAGACTATCACAGAGCAGGTGTATTTATACGGAGACTTGATTACACACAGGTGGATTATATTCATCATCATCAGTCATTTAGGACGACATTGGATCAGAGATCCTCACTGAACATCTGGAGCGAGTTTGCTGCTCTAAAAGTAAAGGGGCGAATAATATTGCACGCCCCACTTTTTTTTTTTTTTTTTACAAAAGTTTAAAATATCCAATAAATTTCATTCCGCTTCACAATTGTGTCCCTCTTGTTGTTGATTTTTCACAAAAAAATAAAATTTAATATCTTTATGTTTGAAGCCTGAAATGTGGCAAAAGGTTAAAAAGTTCAAGGGGGTCGAATACTGTCACAAGGCACTGTATATAACAGAGCCAAGATGATGGGTAGGCTAAGGTGGGTGACCACCTATGGCACCCCTTCATCCCAGGCAGAAAACGGGCTTGCGAGGCGTTATGGGGGGGCTGAACTTTCCTTGGGTGGGGGTGGGCAGGTGCTATATGCCTTACTTGCC
>JAODAL010017512.1:60000-77523 GCA_025379985.1 Phyllomedusa bahiana
ATGTGTTTCATATTTAATTCCATCACTCTGATGGTGGCAATAGTAGCATGTAATGTTCCTTCATAATAGAGATTCTCTATTACAGGGGCCATTTGTTATAAATGTCAGGAATTCTCATGCTGTTTTGTCCTTTGCTTCATATAAGATCTCATGTGAGGCATTTGCTGTCCAACCATCTCAACTTTCAGAGGGGTTCAATTCACCGGGTAATACACCTTTGAACTTGTTAGGAAGGATTTAATAACCTGGTGTAAGTTATAGTGCTTGTTCTGAGAGATTGTTCTGTTTTGGGAGTTTGTCTAGTTCACATTCAATTCTGTAGTCTATGTTGCTTCTTGTTCAGCCCAGCCTTGCATTGAGAGTTTTGTTGTAGTCATTTAAGAAATCTCGATTCTTCTGTTTGTATATTTTTCTGCTGTGCTCTGCCTAAGGAGTCTTTGGGTTCTAAGCTGCTTACTGTATTAGTGTCATTTATAACTAAGATACCTTTAAGGTTAATTTCAAGGCTAGTATAGGGTCTGAGTGAGATGTCAGGGAACCGTTTGGAGGATAGATTCATAGACAGTTAGCTCTTATGCAGGGGCGTAACTAGAGAAGCCAGGGCCCCAAAGCAAACTTTTGGATCCCCCCCCCCCCCTGACCACGACCATGTACCAGGACATGCTGTTAGATACTGTAGATAATACAAGGGGCAAATACCTCACCATACATCTCACCATCACACTGCTACCAAACAAATCCACTATACCAAAACCAACATTACCAATAACGCTATTACATAAGGACCCGATTATACCACCAGAACATGACCACAAATTACCACCACATAGTGACTAAATAATAACCCTACACTATTACTGATCAGAACACAAAGACCAATACTGTCTAATAATAATAATATATAATAATATAGTGACCATAAAGTGGTATATATACTAGTGTACACCGCTCTGCAGACTGTATATAACCACCATACAGTGACCATATAGTGGTAGACACCAGTGTACACAGGCTCTGCAGACTGTATATTAGCCCCATACAGTGACCATATAATGGTAGACACCAATGTACACAGGCTCTGCAGACTGTAATATTACCTCCATACAGTGACCATATAGTGGTAGACAGCAGTGTACACAGCTCTGCAGAGCCTGTATATAACCACCATACAGTGACCATATAGTGGTAGACAGCAGTGTACACAGTCTCTCAGACTGTATATAACCACCATACAGTGACCATATAGTGGTAGACACCAGTGCACACAGCCTGTGCAGACATATAAGTGATTACAGTGCAGTTACATCTTGTGACTCACAGATGACGTTTCTCTGACCAGTCGTTGACTTTCTCTTTTGTTCTGCATCCGGTCCAGTCCGCCATCTTGATGACATCTCCCGACCACTTGTCCCTGCAGATTTAGACACAAATATCTTAGAATCCTGACTTTTCCAGCACCTGCCCCCTGGCTATATGGGGTCCATTTAGGCAGGCAGGTTTATATAGGATATATGGGGCCCCAAAATAGGCAAGGTTTAGTAGCCAATAGAGTGCCCATATAGGCAGGCAGGGTTTAGGTAGCTATAGGGAGCCATACAGGTAGACAGGGGTTAGGTGGGCTATAGGGGCCATATAGGTAGGGTTAGGTAGCTAAAGGGGCCCCATATAAGTAGACCGGCAGGCTTGTGGGGGTATACAGGCAGGCTTGTGGGGGTATATGGCAGGCATATAGGGGTGTAGAGGCAGGCATATGGGGGCTGTACAGGCAGGCATATGGGGGCTGTATAGGCAGGCAGGCATATAGGGGGCTGTATAGGCAGGCAGGCATATAGGGGGCTGTATAGGCAGGCAGGCAGGCAGATAGGGGGCTGTATAGGCAGGCAGGCAGGCAGATAGGGGCTGTATAGGCAGGCAGGCATATAGGGGGCTGTATAGGCAGGCATATGGGGGCTATAGGCAGGCATATGGGGCTATAGGTAGGCATATGGGGGGTATAGGTAGGCATATGAGGGGGTATAGCAGGCATATGGGGGTATAGGCAGGCATATGGGGGCTATAGGCAGGCATATGGGGGGTATAGGCAGGCATATGGGGGGCTATAGGCAGGCATATGGGGGGCTATAGGCAGGCATAGGGGGGGTAAAGTCAGGCATATGGGGCTATAGGCAGGCATATGGGGGCTATAGGCAGGCATATGGGGGGCTATAGGCAGGCATATGGGGTAGATAAAATAAGAAACAACTTACTCACCTCGGTCCACGCTCCCCCGATGCGCCGCTCGCTCCGCTCTGCTGCTCTCCCTGCAGCCTCTGCGCTCAGCGGGGGCGGCGCGGTGATGTGACGTCACCGCGCGCGCCCACGGACCACAGAGGGCCGGCAGGGGGAAGTAACAGAGCGGGAGCGATCGGCGCTCCGTCCTGCTACTACCGAGCAGCGCTGCCTCTGAACGCTCAGGCCGGGGGGGGCCCGGGCGTTCAGAGGGAGTATGCGCTGGGCCCCGCAGCTCCCGCCCGCCGCAGTGAACTGTTAAGTTCACTGCCGGCAGGCCCAGGAGCGGCATTACAGGGGTAGCGGACGCAGTAGCAGCTGCCCCGGGGCCCCCCTAAGCACAGGGGCCCCGTAGCAACTGCTACCCCTGCTACCCCGTTAGTTACGCCCCTGCTCTTATGGTCAGTGAGTGATCATTTGTTATTCCTGCTCAGAATTGAACTCACTCGTTGTGTCACCAACCCACGTTCCTGCTATCATCTGACTTGCTGTCTGTCCACTTAATCCTCCAATGATAGGTCCATCTAGTTTTTGGTTGATACACGCTTGAGATGACTTTTGCATGTGACTGTTGGTTGGCTTCCCTATTAGTTTAATTTGTAGTATCGAGTCTACCAGTGTAATTACACAATTCTTCAAGATCATAACATTCAGATACAAGTTTCTAAGAACACTGTTCCAAATTAATTAACAAATGCAAAAGAATCTCAGTACAAAAGTAAGAAAACTAAAAAATCTTCATCTCAAGATAGAGACAATTGCAATTTTATACTATGATAACATACCTTGTAAACTGGAATGAGATATAAAACAGCATGTTTATTTAAAACCTTGAATAAAACGCTTCATCGCATACATCGTATGACTTCATAAGACGATGGTAAATGTGAGTGCTGTATTCTTTGCAGGTTTTCAAACTGTGATAAAACATCTACAATGTAACAACACTAAACATCACATTAGTTCCATATGTGCTAATTGCTTTAACAGCTGTACTAGTCCCAGTGTGCTGCTTATTAAATTAGGTTTTCACTAAATCCCTTTATAAAACCAGAGTTATAATAGTTGGGTCCATTGTTTTTTTTTTTCTATTGCTCTTAGGGCATGTTCACACGATATACAGTGGCGCGTACATTACGCGCCGCAGTACATCTTGTGTTTTGGAGCGTGCAGTAATATGCGTGTACTCGCATGCAGCCTGCCGGCCCTATTGACATTCATTACTCGCGGCGAGTATTCACCGCAAGTAATTGACCTGTCACTTATCTCCCCGCGCGTACAATATGATTGTATTGTATGAGCGGGGAGAGGAGGCGTAATCCATATTTCTTTATAAGAACTATGGATTATCGTAATTTCGGTGCGCATCTTGCCCGTATTAGAGTACAAATACGTGACGAAATGCGTGGCGAAATTGCCCTGTGTGAACATGCACTTATTATGTTTTATTTCATATGCTTCAGATGTTTACCAACTATCTTTGGACAAATTCTAGAACATTGTTACAATATAGGATCATTATATATTATTAAGTATGTTCCCCTCCTATGATAAAGTAATATGTCTCCAGTGTCATCTGCAAGTAATTACCTTGTAAATAAATATGTTTGACCATAAAGCATGACTTATGCCAGGCTAGAGCCACCCACTCAACTGCAGGCAGTTTCACTTGCTACTAGAATTGAATGCTATTGAATAAAAAGAAAATCAGAGAAGCACCACATAGGACAGACAACGTTAAACTGAAATAATAGAATGTAAGTGACAGACGTGCTTACCCTAGTGTTGTTGCACAATAAAATGATTGGTACAATACAACAGAGGCAATCTACAGTGGCTGCTGTCAGTAACCAGTCCTGGATTCTCTATATAGGATCTTGTAAACAGAATAGTTTATGAAAAGCAGATGAGCTACTGTAAGCTCTTTCAACTAATAGCATTCAGTCTCCATCAGGTAGCCCTATCAAGCAAGAAAACATGATCCATAATAGAGCTTAAAAGGGATTTTTCTAGCTCTTAACTCCTGTATTGTGGTCGGCAAGTAGCCAGCCACAACATGGGAGTTAAGAGCTGGGAATACACCTTTAACCCCTTAAGCCCCAGGCCTGAAAAGTAGTTAATGACCAGAACATTCTTTTAGTTTTTGCCTCCTTGCGTTTCAACAGTTGTAACTTTTTTATTTTTTCAATGACGCAGTTGTATGAGACCTCGTTTTATTCGAGACGAGTTGTACTTTATGGGGGAATAGTTTAAGTTCACTTATAAATAATTGCAAAATTTTTTTTTTTTTTTTTGTTTTTACATTTTTTTTACACCATTCACATTTCACACTTAATAACTTGCTAGATTAATTCTACAGGTTATTCCGGTTGTGTGGATACCTAATATGGGTATGTTTTTTTTGTGTGTGTAATATATGCACAATTATTTTTTTATTAAATATTTTTTATATATTTTTTTTTTACACTTAGTAATGTATTAGCATATTCATATGTGCTAATACATTATAATCTGTGTCAGTCTGACACAGGCAGTGATCAGGACAGCACACAATCTGTCCTGGTCACTGGCTTATTACACAGACAGCCCTAGGGCTACTCTAGGTCCCCAGGGCTGACTCTGCAGCCGTTTCCCGGGCTCTGTCGGGTCACCGGGTGTTCCGATCACCCGACAGAGCAGGGAAACCCTTTGATTGTGCTGCAGTGACGATCCACCGCAATCAAAGGGTTAAAGCACCGGGGTGCGGAGGTTTCCCCGCTCCCCGTTGCTCGCAGGAGCTGCGCTGGGATCAGGAATGTATAGTAAAGCCCCGATCTCAGCGCAGCTGTGGCGCCCAGGGCTGCAAACTCCGATGTCTGCAGCAATGCCAAAATATGTCGCTGTAGTCGAACGACCTGCACCAGCCGACGTCAAAAGTCAGTGGGCGGTCGTTAAGGAGTTAACTACCGTAAGTGCTCCACAGAGAATCCGTATTGCACCTCTCAATCTAGTCCTACCCAAAACCATCAATCTACCAGGTCTTCTGGTCTCTTGATGTTCACATTAACTATATAAATCCAATGTGTATTACTTCACAGTCCACAATATGTTACTGCCAAATTTAATATTTTATTAGTGACTATATGGAGCTTTTATTTGTGATTTCTGTCTTTTATATTTGTATTGTAAAATGTATTAGCTACATGACAAGATAATGTTCTTTAGGGGTTTAAAACATACAAATGGGTAAACTGGTGTTAAATATGCTGGTCTTACTGAAAAGTGCATCGATGAACAACAAATATAAGAAGACTTAGGGCCACATGTATGAAATTTGCAGTTTAAACAGCAAATTTCATGCGCATTATAATAGCATTGAATACGCCTGATTTATGAAAATGCTCTACAGCGGGTCATAAATCAGGTGCATTTTAGCGCTAGTACAACATTTCTGGCTCAGGTATGCCACTTTCAAAGTGGTATACCTGTTCCAGCAGTAATGTACCTAGAATTATAAATCTATAACTTTGTACGATTCTAGTGTGCCCCGCTTCCCACACGTCCCACGAAATCAGGCGCATTACAAAGTGCTGCTTGTGCTCCGTAATGCACCTGATACGGGCCTACGGGAGGCATTTCACTAATGCGAATGGACTGCATCTGATGTAGGGCTGAAAATACACCAGACTTCTGGCTCTGCCCCATGAAGGTGGTATACCTGAGCCAGAAATGTCAGGGTAGCGCTAGAATGCGCCTGATTTATGACCCGCTGTAGAGTGGGTTCATAAATCAGGTGCATTCTATGCTATTATAATGTGCATGAAATGCCAAATTTCATACATGTGGCCCTATGTGTCTAGTCCTAATACAGTGGTTTGGGCCTGAAATATTCTTTCAAAACGCTGTGCCCAGGGTAAAAATGCATCAGTCATGAAGAAGACTTCTGAAAGGTTTTCTTTCTTCAGCTCCAAATAATATTAATATTTAGTAACTACTATTTGCAATAGAATATAGGCTCTACTTGTGGAGATCCAGCAAGAGGTATGAAGGTAGATGAAATTACCTTAGAAATGGCTACCAATTTGCTGCGGCGGATTGCTACTAGGTCGCTACCCCTGACGTGACTTGCTCGCGGTGGCGGCCGAGTTGTTGCGTGGTACAGAATCGTGAATCGTGAAGCAGACTCATAGTCGGGGACAGGCAGAAGGTCAGGACAGGCGGCAATGGTTCGTAGTCGGGGACAGGCAGAAGGTAAGGACAGGTGGCAATGGTTCGTAGTCTGGGACAGGCAGAAGGTCAGGACAGGCGGCTACGGTTCGTGGTCAAGGGACGGAGGCAGAAAGTACAGTACACAGTAGACAACAAGATACACAGGAACGCTTCCTCTCAAGGCACAGGGCACTATCAATTTGGCAAAGGGTAGTAGGAAGGGGCAGGACTTAAATAGGATTAGCGCCCAATGAAAACCAATCATCAGCGCGCTGTCCCTTTAAGCCTGACTGCAGTACCGCGAGCGCATTAGGGGGTGAGCGCGCGCACGGCCAGCAACAGGAGTGCGCGCCCGGCCGGGAACAGGAGCGTGGTAGGGTAAGTGCCATTCAGGGCTACGGCGTGGCCCGCAGCGGGAGATGCCGCCGGGGTGCGAATGTGCCCACGACCCGATACGGAGGTCGCAGGGGCATCCGTAACAGCCTCCCCCTCTTCCTAGCCCGCAAAAACTTAGAAGGTTCTCGTCCAGGATGTTGTCCTCCGGCTCCCATGACCTTTCCTCTGTCCCAAACCCCTTCCAGTTGACCAGAAAAAATAGTCTCCCCCTAACCGTCTTCATGGCTAAAATCTCCTTGACAGCTACAGGAGGGGATGAGCTCGCGCACAGCCAGCAACAGGAGTGTGCGCCCGGCCGGGAACAGGAGGGTGATAGGGTAAGTGCCATTCAGAGCTGCGGGCGCGCCCGCAGCCTGGGTACAGGGCTATGGCGTGGCCCGCAGCTGGAGATGCCGCGGGGTGCGAATGTGCCCGCACCCGATACGGAGGTCGCAGGGGCATCCGTAACAGCCTCCATCTCTTCCTAGCCCGCAGAAACTTAGACAGGAGGTTCTTGTCCAGGATGTTGTCCTCCGGCTCCCATGACCTTTCCTCCGTCCCAAACCCCTTCCAGTCGACCAGAAAAAATCGTCTCCCTCTAACCGTCTTCATGGCTAAAATCTCCTTGACAGCTACAGGAGACGGAGGAACCACAGACCGTGAGAACTAATTACGGACGACTGGTTTCAGCAGGGAGATGTGGAATGAATTGGGGGTGCGCATAGTGGGAGGGAGCTGGAGTTTGTAGGCCACCGTGTTAATACATCTCAGAACTTCAAAGGGGGCCTAAAAAAACCGGGGTCCAAGTTTTCAGCGGGAATTTTAAAAGGGGGGGGACAACCTGGCAGATAGCCAAAACCCAAATCTCCTGGGAAAAGGGGGATTGAGGGGGGTCTTCTTTTTTTTTTTCTGTTTGGGAACTTTCATCGAGCGGGGCCCGAAGCAGAGATCGCTTTTTCCCTTTCCCATAGGGGCGGGATGGGGTCACAAAAAAATTTTGTCCCCCGCACGGACATCAAAGGAGGCAGAGGGCGGGAAGAAAAAGGGGGGGACACCACAGCAGAATCGCATTCGAGAAAAATTTATATAAAAAATTTTTTGGGAAACAAAACCTGGACCAATCTCTTGTCTTGCGGACACAAAAAGGCCGAGAAAAATCCCAAGACCGATTCACTTTTTTCCCCTGACCATTGGATTGCGGGTGGTACGCAAAAGAAAAGCCCCAGATCAACTTGTAAAGTGACAGAGACCTCGCCAGAACCCTTGCCAAAACCGAGAGAAAAATTTTAAAATCCCAAACAATTTTTGGGGAAGTCCATGCAGCCTGAAATATGCTTAAAAAAATTTTGGGCGAGTCGGGGGCAGAGGGTAGACCAGGGGGGGGAACAAAGTGCCCATTTTGGGGGAAACGGTCAGTAAAACCACCCAGATAACCGAAATTACCGTCAGAGGGGCAAAATTGGTGATGAAGTCCATGGGGCCTTTTGGGGCCCCCCAAGGGCTGTTAAACCCCCGAGGTGTAGAAAAACCCGCAGGTTTGAGGCGCGGTGATTTGTTGCGAGCACAGGTGGTCCCGGCTTCCACGAACTCTTTTCCAGAGTTTTTTTGGGCCCCCCAAAGAAAAAACGAAGTTCAAAGATCAAGATTTCCACACCCCCGCATGTCCAGCAATACAAGAGCAGGGCCCCATTTCTGAATTTTTACCCGGGAGGGGCAGGGGCACATACTCTTCCCCGGAGGGCCCCCTTGGGAATTTTACGGGAGCTGCAGATATTAGACATTCTGGGGGTAAAAATGTCCCGAGGAGGGGCCTCTTCACGATAACATCAGAAGCAGAGAAAGGACATGGGCCTTAATTTTTCTTTTCAGCCGGCCCGGAAGTTAAAACAAAATTAAACCGGGGAGAAGAAAAAAAGACCCCTTTGGCTTGATGGGGATTGGACTTGTGCGGTTGAAGGTAAAGAAGTTTTTGGGGTCATAAAAAAAATTTACCGGATCCCCAAACCCTCCCAGGAAGTGGCCCCAAATTCCTCAAAGGGCAATTAAAGGCCGCAGTTAAACGATCCCCGATGGTATAGTTCCTTTTGGGGGGGGGAAAATTTGTCTTAGAGAAGAACACGCAGGTCCGGGGGTCTTGCCCTTGGCCCCTTTTGACTAGGACCCCTCCTTTCCCTTACGGCGGGGGCTCGACCCTTTTAAAAAGAAAAGGGGCCCCTCGGGATCGGGGCCCGGGGCAACACAGGTGCAAGGCGAAGGGGTGCTTTCAAGTTTTTAGAAGGCCTCTTCAGCAGCTGATGGCCACTCCTTTTGGGTTTTCCATGCCCTTCCCGGGGAAGCCACAATCGGGGCCACCAACATTTAAAAAAAGGGGGTTTAATTGCCTGTAGTAGTTTTGGGGAATCCCAAAAACGTTTTAAAGGCCCGGAGGCCCGGGGCAGGTCCCTGGCCCTGCAGAACGGCGGGGCAATATTGGGGGTCCATTTGCAGACCCCTTTTCTGAGATTTAAAATATCCCCAAAAAGGAAAGGGGTGGTTTTATGGGAAATTTGGGATTTCCCAGCTTTGGGATAAAAGAAGGTTATCACGAAAACGTCTTAGTACTTTTGGGGGCACATGCAAATGGGGGACCTCCAAAAAACCCGAAATCATCAAGGGAGACGCCCCCACAGGGGTACAGGGGAAACCCCGGAAAAAATTCCCCTTTACAAACTCCCGAAAAACCCCCCGACGTTACATTGGGCCCAAGGGCATCACCAAATACTCAAAGTGCCCATCCCGAGTATTGACAGCCGTCTTCCACTCGTCACCTTTGCGGATCCAAATGAGGCTATAAGCCCCCCGCAAGTCTAACTTGGAAAAGACTTTCGCTCCCCGGAGACGGTCGAAGAGCTCGGTGATCAGTAGCAATGGATACCGGTTTTTTATGGTGATCTTGTTGAGACCGCGGTAGTCGATGCACGGTCGCAGGGATCCATCCTTCTTCTCCACAAAGAAATAAACTGGCACCCGCTGGAGAAGAAGACTTGGGATGAAGCCTTTCTGTAGGTTTTTTTTAAACATAGGTGACATAGCCAGTGTCTCAGGTACGGAGAGCGAGTAGACCCTACCCTGGAGGGGACTGATCCCGGGTAGCAGGTCTATCGGGCAGTCGTAGGGACGATGAGGTGGAAGAGTCTCCGGTTGCTTTTCAGAAAAGACATCCTGGAAGTCTTGGTATGGCAGCGGCAAGCCCGGAAGAGGCTTGAGAGGAGACTGTTGAGTAAAGGGGTGCACCGGGCGAGGTGCCGATAGATAGTGAGTCTGGCAGTCTTGACCCCAACCTAAAACTTTGCCCGTCTTCCAGTCGAGCATAGGAGCGTGACGCTGCAGCCACGGAAGCCCCAGGAGGACAGCTGAGGTAGAATGGGGTAGCACGAAGCATGCGATCCTCTCCTTGTGTAAAGCCCCTACTTGAAGGACGACCGGTTCAGTTCGAAGAGGATAGAGTCGCTCAAAAGCTCACCACTCATTGATGAAATGGCCTAATGGGTTGGTATTAGGCGGTCCACTGAAAGATGATACTTGGCCACCAAAGCAGCTTCCATAAATTTCAGCAAGATCCAGATTACCAGGAAGGCAGCCGACTTGAAAAGTGACTCCAGAATTGGTTGGTGACCGGACTGCAGCAAGAGCCGGTGGGAGGGATTGCTCTCACTTGGGACGCCTCTCACACAAAGCCTAGGTGCAACAGGTTTTCCCGGATGCTGCGGAGAAGTGGGACAACCCCATGCGGAAAATGTTAGGGCTTCCGCTAGAGTAGATGAACAGTTCCCCTCACGTCGTCCGCGTAAGTTACTTGCGCGTCAGGTGGGCACTGTCCAACCTTGCTGGACTCTTCCATAGCAGGTGTGTGTAGGAGTCAGTAGAGGCCAAAGATACACCGGCGCGCAAGACAGGGTAGCCGGAAATGACTCGGCCCGGTTCGTAGCTTTGACGGTGCTTCCTGGCCTGGTCTCTCAAGAGAAAGGATGTCCAATATGAGTTGCCAGATGGATGAACTTCACTTAGTGAAGTCGCGAGAAATCCTGGTGGAGAGGGCATCATTATTCTGAGATGGGAGACCCTTCTTGAATGTGGCGCACAACGCGGCATCTTTCCAAGATGCTAGTGTGCGGAATTGCACGGTGTAGTCTCCTACAGAGGAGCTCCGTTGCTGCAAGTTCAACAGGGCGGTTTCGGCAGATGAGGCACGGGCAGGCTCCTCGAAGACACTGCGGAATTCCTGCAGGAATGGTCGCAAGATCAAGCTGTTGATGTGAACAAGATCGCCTCAGTCCGAGTTGAGGTCGCCCAGGCGGGCTTTACCGGAGAGAAGTCTGTCCGAAGGCCACCTTGGACCCTTTCAGATGGGAACTGACCAGCCATTAAGTTCCCGTGGAGGGAGCATGGGTGATTGAAGCCACTGCAGGCCTTAGGGTCCCCATCAAACTTCAACGGCATGGACAATCGGAGTTTAGGGCTGGCAGAAATCCCCAAAATGGCTGCCACGGGAGGAGCCAACACAGCCGACTGCTGCTGCTGAGTGGCGAGGAGCTGCTGCGTCATAGTAGACAGCTGGTTGAGCTGCTGCGCTTGTTGCGCGATCTGCTTAGATTGCTGGGCCACGATGGTGGTGATGTCAGAGACACTTGGTAGAGGCACCTTGGCGGGATCCATGGCCGTATCGATCTGTAACGTTGTGGAAGTGGTATCCTTCTTGACAACCGCAATCGATGTGTAAGCACACCCAGGAGACTCGGAATCTAGTAGGTCCTGGTTTTCACTAGAGCCCGCTGCAAAGGCGGGAGGGATTGGACTTGCTGCGATGGCAGGGCTACCAGGTCGCTACCCCTGACATGACTTGCTTGCGGTTGGCGGCCGAGGTGTTGCGTGTGGATACAGCAATCTGAAGGCAGGCTCGTAGTGGGACAGGTCAGGGAAGGTCAGGACAGAGGGGCTGTGGTTCGTGGTCAAGGAACGGAGGACGAAGATACATGGGAACACTTCCTCTCAAGGCACAGGGCACTATCGATTCAGCAAAGGGTAGTAGGAAGGGGGAGGACTTAAATAGGATCAGCGCCCGATGAAAACCAATCATCGGCACGCTGTCCCTTTAAGCCTGACTGCAGTACCGCACGGCCGGGAATGGGAGCATTGCAGGTTCAGAGCTGCGGCCGCCGGGGTGCGGATGCGCCAGCGACCCGATACAGGGGTTGTGGGCGCATCCGTAACAGGGAAGTGCCTTCCCGCAAATAGACTTACTGGTACGTCCTGCACGTTGTGCAGAATCACAAGCAAGCCCCGTACGATCGCAACATGGGACCAGCGGTATATTACTGAAGTGAGTGAGATCCGGCCCCGGGTGATTAACCCTTAGCTGTCACGACCTCTCATGATCACCCCAGCTAAGGCATAGACAGAAGGAGGGAGCTGTTATCGGTGCAGCAGCACCAGCGTCGCTACTCTGTCTGTACCTGACAGCCCAGATGCTTTACTAAAGCATCCAGGCGGTCTGTGATGTCACCGTGCTCCACAATGTATTGTCGGCATTGCCGGGCATGGTAACTGACAGTTGCCATGGAGACCAGTACACAGCAGTTCTGCTCTCTACTGATTGCTATTTCATCAGTGATCTGAGGATCACTGATACAAATCGATTATGGGGAAAGTGAAGAAAGGTTAAAAATTAAAAAAAAAAGTAAAACACGAACAAAAAAAAAAAATCACAGAATTTCTGTTCATCTCGCAGCACATAAAATTCAATAAAAAGCGATCAAAAACTCATATAATTGCAAGTGATTTGGCCAATTAAAACGTCAGTTTACCCAGAGAGAAAAAGCCCTTACATAGCTCTGGTATAAGGAAAAAATACATAAGTTATGTCTTATCAGAAGAAGGGATGAATAAATATTGTTTTTAACACTATAAAAAACTCTTTTTTTAAAGTTGAATGCTTCAACATAAAAAAAATACTATATAATATTGGAGTTATCGCATTAATGGTACTAAACCCAGGAGTATAACTAACTTATCACATATACTGCACAGTAAGTCCTGTTAAAAATCAAAATAAAAAACACTACTAGGATTGCAGTATTTTCTTCAAAAAAATGGATTTAAAACCAATCAAAAAGCTTTGTTCCCCCCAAAAATGATACGAATAAAAACATAAACATCCCGCAAAAAACAAATAAAAAAACGTTATGTCTCTCCATCTATGGTGATGCAAAAACGTGTTTTCATTTTTGAATTAAAGTGTTTTTGTTGTGTAAAAGCAATAAAACATAAAAATTACATAATTGGGTATCGATGTAATAATATCACATGATGAGTAAAGCTCGCATGTAATTTTTCCTCAAAGTGACCGCTGTTAAAAATAAAAAAACATTACCAGGATTGCTGTATTTTGTTCAAAATGCCCCACAAAAACCATATTAAAAGTGATCAAAATGTCATATCACCCCATAATGGTACCAATAAAAACATAAAATCATCCCGCAAAAAAAACAAGGCCCATAATCAGCTCTGTTTACACATAATAAAAATGTTATAGGCTATGCATTTTTAGTACGACCCTAAAAATGCAATATTTTTTTAATAAATGCCATTTTATGTGTAAAAGTAGTAAAACATACAAAGTATTTAAAATTTATATCATTGTAATCACTGTACCGACCCGCATAGTAAATTTACTATGTCATTTATACCGCACAGCGAACGCTGTAAAATTAAAGCCCAAAAAACAATGGCAGAACTGCGTTTTTCCTCCCATTTTCACTGCCCGATGCTAAATACACGGTCAAAATACACAATACACCCTTAGATGAGATCCATGAGGAGTTGTGAGTCCAAACCTACAATGGGGCGGAACTTCTGGAAGGTTTCACCTGTTCTGGCACTTTAGGGGCTTTGCAAATGTGACATGGCATCCACCAAAATCTGCATTCCAAAAGCCAGATAACGCTCCCTTCCTTGTACCCCCTGCCATGTGCCCAAACAGCAGTTTATACCCATATATAGGGTCATTGCGAAATTGAATTAAATTATTGTAACTAAATTTGGGCTTTTTTTCAGGATTCCTTGTTAAAAAATTTAAACTTTTTCCAGCTAATATTGCAGATTGTTGGTAAAAAAGAATTTTTTTCATTTTCACAGCCTAATGTTAAAAAAATTTATGAAACTCCTGCAGGGTCAATATACTCAATACACCCCTGGATATATTCCTAATGGGTGTAGTTTCCAATATCAGGTCTTTTTAGTGGGTTTATTAAAGTTTGCACCTTAGGGCATCTGCAAAACCTGAAATGGTGCTAGATAAAATCGTTTTATTGAATTATGGAGACTCCAAAGTCTGGAGGTGCTCCTCCTATTTTGAGGCTTTGTGGTTGAGCCATATGCACACTAGGGCCTCATATGGGATATCGCTGAATAGAGAAATTGGGGATCAAAATTATGTTACATTTTACCGGTCACATTTACCGTGTTCCTGTGAATAATTGATAAAAACTAAATATCTGGAAAAAAAGTGCAATTTTGATATTTCACCTCCAATTTGCTTTCATTTCTGTGAAATACCTAAAGGGTTAAAAAAAACTTCCTAAACACTGTTGTAAATACTTTAAGGGGTTTTGTTTCTTAGATGAAATCACTTATGGGGGTAGCTAACATGCAGGCCCCTCAAAGCCACGTGAGAACTGGACTGGTAAAAAAAAAAAATTTTATATTGAAATTTTTTCCCCAATAAAAATGTGAGAAATTACAACTAAATTTTCTAAGTCCTTCTAAAACGAAAAAAATAAAGAGGCATTTAAAGAATGATGTCAACCTGCATAGCATATGGTAATGCTATTTAACACTATTTTGAGGGAAAAAAACTACTGTATATATTAAATTTAAAAATTTTATAAATAAATTTTAAAAAAATAAAAAATAAAAAACACACATATATAAAAATATTATATAAAAAAATAAAAAAAAAATTTTTTTAAAAAAAATTTTTAAAAAAAATAAAAAAATTTAAACCCTTTATTAAAGGATGTAGCGGGAAATTTCCTCTGACGATTTTTTGTCCCAGCTTTTTCCCCCTGGCGCTTGTATCTAAAGAAAGTGTTTTAATTTTTTTTAAAATAACTTTTATGTCTTACATGCAAAAAATTTTTTAAAAGTTTAAAAATTCCAAATTTCTAATTTACACAATTTTTTTAAAAATTTAGGTAAGTCTACACTGCAATGTTAAAAATGGCGTCCAAATTCCAACACATTTTCCCCGCGAACCGCGCCAAAAAAAAAACTTTGGGAAAATTTGGTTTCCCCAGGGGCCCCCAGTAAATTTGGGGGGCTCCCCGGGAAACCGACGCCAGTCTGGTGTTTTTATACAACTTTTCCCTGTATTCTGCCGGACGGATTTTAACTTAGGAAACCCCATAAAAAAATCCGGCTGTGTAGACTACAGCACAGTTTTTCATTGGGGCAACAAAAATGCGGGGAAAGGGTTGGGATTTTTGGGGGTTTTTAAAAATTGCTAAAATACGTTTAAAAAAACCCAACAAAAACCCTGTGTTGTTAACATAGCCTTACGGTTTCAATAGAGAAAATCAGGGGAAGGAAGAAATTTTGGTTTTCCCTAAACAGCCCCTTTGAGTTAAAATAAAATAAACAAAACGGGAAACCCTGGACCTAATTTGAATAGAAAGAATGAAAAGCCATAGGGGAAAAAAACCCGGGAAAACGTATCTGAAAGGTTTGGAAACAACTATGCCAAATTTAAAACCCAATTTTAAATAACGGGCTTCACACATCCAGCTTTTGGGGTCAAAAAGTAGGCACCCATCAGAAACCAGGGGCGACATGTATGACCAAGGCACATAGAAACCAGCTCTAAATAGCTTTAAAACAGTGTAGATTTAGCCATTTCCCAGTTCCACCAAAAGACCCAAATCAGCTCAGGGAAAACCCCTTTTAAAAATTGGTCCCGGCTGTTTTCCCGCAGGATGCAACCCAGTTTTGCCATCTTTCCCGTAAAAAAAGGGGGTAAATTTAATCGGGTTTTTGGGGGCGACAACCCCCCAGAACCCCCCGAAAAATTTGGGGCAATTTCAAAATTTCCACGGGGCCCCCCCACAAAAGGTGCCTAATTTTGGGGTTTTCGCCTGCTCATAAAAACAAGGGGAACAGGGCGCGCCCGTTTTTGGCAAAAAGGACACCCGAATAGTTTTTCACAGCCCCAAAACAAAAATGACGCCCCCCCGGGGCCGGGCTGCCCCGTGCCCTTTCTATGAATTGCCCCCATTTTTTTTTTTGGGGAAAACAAACCTTTTTTCAACTAAACGTTGATTCATTTTTGCCCGCGCCCCACAAAAACCCCTCCAAAAACTAGAACTTGGGAATCAAAACCTTAGACCCAAGGTTTTACATTTTGTGTCAGGGAAAATTTTATTACAGTCCTTCGTACAGAGTTTTCCAACCCCCAAAATGATTTAAAAAAAAAAACTTTTAAATTGAAACACTATTTTCTGTTTAAAAATTTCAGATACCAAGACAGAAACCCAACAGACACCACTGTAGTCATTAAAAGGGCTTTCAGGGAACATTGGGTCGTCGTAAAACAGGTCCAGTACAACCTCTGCGACAAAAAGGGTCCCAAATTATATAGTTGTGAAACCCAAACCCCCGGGAGGGAACTTAAAAAACAAATAATAAAAAAATTTAAAGGTCTGTAACATTTTTTTAAATTTTGTTTGAGACGTTTTCAAGAAGCAAGAAACAACAGTGACACCTTAAGGTTGTTATTATAAAAAATGTACGGTATCTACAAGGCACTGAAAATTTAAAAACCAGTTTTTTAAAATCCCTAACAAAGACAAAAACCCAAAAAGTGAAAAACGCGTAATAATTAGGACATCTCAGGATTTTTATGGCATATAGAAAACATTTTAAAAACGGTTTCCCAAAAAAAAATGTTTTATCTGTAATAACAAAGGCAAAATTTACAAGGCCACATTTGTTGTAAAGGCATGTTTAAAAATAGCATCATATAAATGTAAAAATTTCAATTTTTCCCAAAATGTCAGCCAGGTTTTTCCCCATTTTCTTCCCTTTATAGCATGCTATCAAATTTTTAAACTTTTAAAAACTTTCCCCTGATTTCTACTTCTTTAAAAATTTTCCCTAATAATTTGGTCCCTATAATTTTCAAAGACCAATATAAATCCTAGTAAAATATAAAACATTGGGAAATTCATAACAAGGGAAAAAACATAAAAACTCAAACCAAAGTTTGGAAAAATTTTTCCTGTAAAACCCCAAAACAAAGAGAGAAGGTAACAAATCCACTATGTAAAAACCCGAAAACAATGATTTTTGGGGGAGGGGTAGCAAAGGGGAAAGTATGGAATTTTGTGTTTAAACGATTGCGTTGGGTATCGAGATCGATCGATGTTTGATAGCGGGCCGCAAACGATAAGGGGTTTTTTAAAAGTTAGGGATCGATTTAGCGCGATGACCAATTTAAAAACAATGGGGAAACAACAACACCCTTTTTATTACACCCCCAAAAAAGGCTTGGGGAAGCTGAAATTAACAACCACAAAAAGTCAAAAGGATAAATGCTACATCTTAGGCAAGACAATTACGTTAAAAAAAGTCACAAAAAAAAGTCACAGACCCTTACCCCTT